>RCHF01000407.1:0-132440 GCA_003987895.1 Neonothopanus nambi | reverse complement strand
CAGGTTACACCTTCGGGCCTTGGACAGGCGCCGTCATCTCATATTTCGCCGCTCTTTCTGGCGCTCTTACAGTCTTCCTAATATCCCGCACCCTTCTTCGTGACTCTATTACCCGCTGGCTTTCGTCCACTTGCACCATGAAGCGTGTCGTACGCGCCATAGAGAAGAGACCCAAGCTTCTCTTCCTCATCCGCCTCGCTCCGTATCCTTACAACGTCATGAACTGCCTTTTGGCCGCGTCTCCAACCCTTACGTTACGAACATATACATTCTGCACCGCACTCTCCCTGTTCAAGGTTATCATACACACAAGTCTGGGTGCTTCAATTCACTCTTTCAAAGACTATCACGTGGTTCCTGATGGCGATTCTTTGAATGAGAGCGCTAATGAGGAGAGTGGGGCTGATACTGTCGCACGCATGTGGACAATATTTGGCATCACGCTCTGCGTTGCTATCTTTATCTACCTCTCATATGTCGCCAGGAAGGCAGTCGATGAAGAACTTGATGACGACGAGCCTCTCAGACGCAGTGACGAAGATGAGGAGGAGACCATTGCCTTCCTCTCACCCAGGGGTATAGCCGGAAACGCCGACGCCGAACAAGGTCAGCTGCCCATGACGGAGTCCCCTTTGCGCGCCCATCAAGTCATGCCACTGCCATCCCGCACGTCACTGTCAGTAGAGCCAAATAGCCACGGACGAAACCTAGTAGTACCTCTATGAGGTTACAGAGCGTTAGTATCTCGTATCTTTCCTTCACCATTAATGTTTCGTTTACGATCCGTCCATCCTTTCTTGGACACTCTACGGACTCTCTTCTTTCCCCTAATCTTTTCTTTTCCCCTTACCTACATGCTTACTGAGCCCTCAGCTGGGAGGGTAGAAGGACTCTTGTGTAACACCTGACAGATTTCCTGTGGGTTTTTAAAGCCACTCGATTGGAAGTTTGTACTCACCATTGGTCTGTCCCCATGGTCCCGTCTAGTGAAAGATGTACATTATACATTAACTTACATTAAATATTTCGATTGGTGCCTATGTCTCTGTGTAACGGAATGATGGAAGCCCTTCGTGTTGTGCTTCTCTGCCTCAATTAACTTATGAAGGGTACTCTCGTACTATTCGGGATGGTACTAGTACTTGTCAGCTTTAGCATTGCAATACGCGCGTGAGTACGTCTCCGGCATTGACAGCCCAAGTCTAGTGAAGTGATACCCCTAATCTGATAGGTATGTACCCTCGAGTTCTACTTACAGCTCACCCAGAATCAAATTTTGGATGCTCTACCGGCGGCTGGCAATCGGAGATCTCCCTCCTCCCAATCCATTCTTTCACCCCCTAACCTAAGTGAGCCACCGTAAATCAGAACTTCCTTGAAGAAGCCGATGGATCGTGCGGAGATACAGCAGTTTTGGGAAGACGGTATTGATAGCTATAATTACATGTGTACTTCTTACATTTACGCACTTGCTAATGAGCATATGCCAACGCTCGCCGAAAGACCGAGCTCTGGGAGTACTGGGAATGCCGCACAATACAGTAAAACTATGTACGATCGGAAAGTCCAATTAGTGGGGGGAGAACTACCTCATGTGCTGACATTTTTGAATTTTCCGTGGATAGTCCGTCCGTATTTGACACGACAGCTCGCAGTGGCAAGTATTACTTAGTGCAAGTGAAGGATTTCTACGAGCAGCGGCGAGCCTTGAATTAAGTGCCGAGTGAATTTTGAAGCTCACCCAGGCTGGACGCTATACAAACGAGGGCCTGAGAAGTGTTTGAGAAGCATCGCTACATACTCTCATCAATGAATGTATCATACCTGATGATTTCGCCTTGGAATCCGATTTATGTACATAGAAATATCGTCCTTCCAAAGCTGAGTACTTGGTTACTTACTAACGCCGATCCTTGCTCGGGGATCACGACTGGATACTTACAACCTTGGATTTACATTGACCACAAAAAAACATTCGGAGTCAAAAGAAAACTGTTTTTGGCATTCCGCACCTCCTTCTCGTTCGTATCAAAATGTTGGGCTTTGTGTATCACCGTATGACTCTGCATCTACTACGATCGGGCAAAGAAGTATCTCCCGATCAGAGGTGCCAAAGTGGTTTCACGATCATGTCAATGTGAAATCCAAGATTTGAGTACTCCTGCAACCTAGAAGATAAATGCCAAATACAGCCGAGCAAGCTGACACTGTTTTTGGGTATATTCGATTAGAGTCGAACCTGAGGCCTGAACCTGAGGCCTGAAAGCTCGAGATGTAGCATATGAACATTTGTATTGACTTATCAAGTCACGCCCTGCCCAGAGTCCCTGTGCGGCTGCTCAGCAGATGCATGTAATAAAGCAGAAGGAATAATCGATAATGACATCCCCCATTCGAGCTTCATCCAGGCCGATTTCGCGCGATGTTATTGGAGGAACAAAGTTTGCAATTAGCCGAGACACGAGTGGCCGTTGAGGTTGGTACTTGTACATGTGCGATGCGCAGGACAGGAAGGAACAGAGGGGGGAAGAATTACTGATATTCCGCTGCACTGCCGTGGGCCAGCAGCGTTTAGGAAATCTTGTAGTACCTGTGCGAGAAGGTGGCCAGGCTCCCTGATCTCAGGCTGACCATCGCCCCCTGCACTCACAGGACTATCGATAGGTAGATGCAGCAAGGAACTTCCAGATGACAAGCCCGCCGATTTCAATTGCCTCCCACGACCGACCTACTCACTCTGTGAGACAAGCCAAGTCATCAAACGTAGTGTGTGTGCGGAAATGCCGCAGTAAAGAAGCACGACGGTCTTAAGAGGTCTCGGAGCCGCAAGATACTTCTGAATTGGTGGATGCATGTTTCTTGGTCCATGATGACTTCTCGATAGGAAGGCGCGCGAAGACAGGGACGGGTCCAGAAGGGCTGCTGATTCTCATCAACACAACCTCAGAGTTCTTCTGGCAACAGGCACTAGCAGTTTAACCCCTCATCCCAAGAGAACGCATGGACTGAACCTACAAATGCCATCAGCCCCGAAATTCGACCGCTGTAGCACAAGAGCCTCAAACCCCGTTTAGGAAACGGGACCGACATAACTCTACATTTGGCTGGTGTGCACAATCAGATACGCCGCAGATGGTGGAGCATATTCTTTAGCGGGACCAACTGATGAGTATCTGATTGCTCGAGGATGTATTGAGGATGTCTTCTCTTGCATTCGAGATACATACATACACTATTCATTCACCTAATTAGATATGTTATTGAAGAACTCGATTGTCTCGATGTTACCCTGCAGAACTTACGTCTATGTTAAGAACTAGCCGGCGCCGATGGCAAGGCAAAGTATTCCGCCAATAAAAGCATCGGAAGGTTCCATGCGTCGTCGCATTGGGGGTACATACTCAGACCAGAGTCAATATAGACCTTTTTCCGGTTTGTTGCGAGGGCCGACTTATGAATTCCACAGGTTGCACTGCGCAGCGCAATTAAGCGGAACGTTCTAATTCCTTCGTAGCAAGGGCAGCCTATCGGTGCAGCCATCGAAAGCATGAGAAGACACAGTACAGTTCTGCCTGTGCAAGAAGATGAGTATATATTAGTAGATCTGCAAGGAACGCGCGGTCTCTGGGCAACGACAAAGAGAACCTGGTCAAAAGAACTCTTTGCCCAAGAGACGTATTCCCAGCTGGAGAACTTGACTGACTTACCAAGCACGAAAGTCCCAAAGGAAACGGAATTGATTGGGGTGTGGGTACCATTGCGTTGGCGCTGACAATCCGGTGACTCCGTGAGCCTCAAGTCCACAAATCCGGATTCATGAATCCGAAAAGTCCACCCAATCCGATGATTCCAGGCATCTATCTTGATTCCGATAGTTGCTACTCTTGCTAATGCGTGGTAGATGTTTTCATAAGAAATACATTATAGAACATGGAATGTAATCCGGACATGGACTTACTGATTAAAGTGATCATCATGCTCGTGAGATCATACAGGATCATACTCATCACTCACGGCGATTACAGTATGATTCATGCCTGCCACCCATACGGAGAACGTCGCATAGGACCTTTAGACGCTCCTCCGTCGTGCATGTGGCGTACGTGTAAGTACGCGCTGAAGCACTCCTACCGCGGCGTACCGATTCTAGAAAACTATGTTAGAGCTGCTTGCGTACGGGAAGAGGCGTGATCAAATGATGCAGGCAGTGGGCACACAGCGCTGTGCCCCATCAGCCTTGTTTATCATCAAAAACCCATCACATCAGTATCAGAGGCATTCCTTCAGAAAAAGATTCGTGACCGCTGGAACAAGCCACTGACGGCTGTATAGGTAACCTAACAGCATAGGCATGATGATCAAGGACCTTGAAAACATTGGTACTCACGCGTTTGAAGCACAACTCGAAAGGCAACCTTGTTTAGGCATTTTTACAACTTCACAGCACTAAATGGAATTCAAAAACAGACACCGTCTCAAGTGACAACCATCTTCATGAGATCCATATGTATCACGGATTTTCCTAGGAAGGGGACTATGGAGTCAGGGAGGATTTTTTTCTTTGAAAACATACCTGCTGATGTAGTACCTATCCGTCGTCCGATGGCATCCATGATGAAAGCTTTACGAACACCCAATGACCATACTTTTTTGTTTGCACACGAGCTTTCATCTACAGCCGTCAACTTTGGGGTACATTTATCAGACCCCGGAGTAGGTACAGGTGCTGCGTTGGTACCGAGGTCGCAGTGACGCATATACCGGTGTACCACTGGCACCAACAAGGAGGAGTGGATTCGACGGTATCACCACTGCAATACGCGGCTTCCGTGCCCTCGTGATGCAGCGAATAAAAAACATGACTCGTAAGCCATCGACATAGGTTCCGACTCCATTCTATTGCTGTTTGCGCACAAGGACCCTGAGTGGAGAAAAAATGAGTATGTCATGCTGTATATAGACTTGTTCATACTGATCCTATGATTCAACCATTGATTGACTTTGCAAATGCATCGTAAGAATATAATTTTTGTCGGAACTTGGAGATTTACTTTCCTGGAATTCCTTTCTAACGCCTTGACGCAGTATTTACCCCATATTCCTCTCGTAAGAGTATTTCGTTAGGTCAACGTGAAGGCTTTACGCCACCAGAAATTGATCATGACATGGAATCGGCCGGAGATAACGCAACTGGTTCGACGAATCAGTCGCAGTCTAGTTTGTGGGTAGTGAGTGACAGTCAGCATGAAGGTGCCTTGATGAACGAGACGGTCTCAAGTTCATGCACTCGGAAAATTACAGAATGAGAAAGACACGTAGGGACATAATGAGCTCATGGGTTTGGAGTCGATACTTGATCGCCGTTCTCGCCGTCTCTCAGAGTTCACGATTTCACAGACGCTGAGGGAACAAGTCTGGAGAAACCCTGGTCATCGCAGAGGTAGTTGGAGAGAAAGAAAAAAAAACATAGCCACTACTGGTAGAGCAATAGACATGGCAAAAGAAGTCAAGAAGCTTGGCCTCGATTCAGGGCCGGCGCTTGCGGTCTGGCATTCTCCCGTTGATTTCGAGGGCAATTACCCATTACATGCCGCCGCTTGCTTATGCTTCTGAGTTCTATGCATTTCAAGCTCCTCAATGATCGTCTTGTCCGTATGTCTTGGAGGCCTAAAGATGCGGAAAGAAGCCCCCAAGTTCGGTAAAGGCTCGGAGAGGCAATTTACAGCAGAAATCCCGATGCATGATGTCGTTTGCGTGCATCGGATGGATGTCTTGTGCCGGTTCATCTTTATCCTTATCCTTGTATGACCTTGTATACGACGCGAAACAAAATTGCCTCCGTTCATTTCAAATCTTCAGAAACAAAGGAAAGAGAGAAAAAATCAAGGGTTCTTTTACATTCGCATGGGACAGCCGATGCGGAGACGCGGCGGCTCGCTCATATCCGTCGCGTTAAATGCCAATATTTACAAATTCCGCGATGTTAATCAATCGACGAGCACGATCAGAATTCGGATCTTCTCGACAAAATTGATATTTTCGTTTACCAAAACAGAGGTCTATATGTTATGCTTTAAAGGACCATTCATAGTTCAATTCAGTTCAAGGGTTCGGCCCGCCGTCATGCTGTAAAATTTTTTCAGAGAACAAGGACGAGTCGGATGCTGCCATGTCAAGAATGACGTATATTCAAGAGTGGTATCTGTGGTACAGGTGGGTGGGGTAAATCTGAATCATGAAGAGAAATGCTGCAAACGATTCACGTGCCAAGGTAAAATGTTATCGGACGTGAAGGGGGATACCGGGGGGATGAAGGATCGCCCGCGTCACCAAGCAACAGAACAGCGAGCGGATAATTGCATTGCAGATGAGGTCGCAAGAAGTGGAGCCAAGATAAGGGAAAGCGAGGAGAGAAGTGTCCGTCGCAATGAAAAGACCTATAAGCTGTAATTTGAGAGAGAATCATGAGAGAATGCAAGAGAGCGACAAGATGTAACAGTGATACACGAGAAAAACACATTGATATTGCAACAGATGAAGAGTCCAAAACAACGAAAGCGGAAAAGAAAACACGAGAGAAAAGGGTCGGAGAGCGAGGTATTTTTGTTGTTCCAAGAGTGATATCTGTAACTGCTTTTTTTCTTGGGCGAGAGTGAGAGTCAGTCAATATGATTCCATCCAAGTGTCCAAAAGAAAATAAATCCAGTCCAGACGAGTCTACATATCCTTTGCACCGTATCCGGCCTGCAAATGCTCGTGATCTCCCATGGCCACGAACCCAAAATCTGGCTCATAACCTCTTACCATGCTTGCATCATTGACACCGTTGCTGATACCTACATCGTAAGCCCCAGCACCTCCATCCATTGGAGGAGTATTGGCTTGGGAGGAGCCACTGGCTACACTCATCGACGAAGCTGCAGTACCTGGTCGACCGCCGTGTGAAGAACGACTGGGGCCATATGTATCATGGTGAGAGTGATGAGAGTGCATTGAACTCATGGAAGAAATGGAAGAGGACGATGGAACGCTGGCTAGAGAGGGAACAGAGACGCTAGAAGTCGACGCTGCTGAAGGTAAGGGCGAGTAGGCAAAGTCAGCCTGTGCGTTCGGATTGTATGAATAGGGTGAGGTTCCCGAAGAGCTTGTGTCGACAGAAGGAAGTTGGATCATACTCCGAACACGAGGGAGGGAGCCAAGTGAGGACCCGGGGTGGTCCGAGTGGTGAGAATGGTGGCCACCGTGATGATGGCTGTGATGCATATCGGGCTGAGGGGAGGTGGAGGGACGCTGATGCTCAGTGAGAGAGCCACTGGAGGAAGAGCCACCTCCGTGATCATATGGAGAAGGATAAGGACTCATTGCTTGAGAATGTCTACGAGCTCTACGTATGCTTAGAGAAGAATTGGAAGTGGCGTGGTAAGGAGATTTTGAGGAACTTGTTGGACGAGGGCTAGTCGAGATTTGTCTATGGCTAGAGCTGGGTCTACTGCTGGAGCCGTAATCTTCGTAAGACATGGAAGAGACGGAGGAGATGGAATACCCAGTAGGTGGACGGGAGTGACCATCTGGGGAGAGAGAAGAAGCGGAATGACCGCCATCGGATGGATGTAGAGGCATGGAAGAGAAAGGAGAGCTGTATCCACCGCTAGAATGAACAGAGGTGTTGATAGTAGGTGTTGGGCGGGAGCTGTGAGTAGGGTAAAGAGGTGCGGACGAGTTGTTGTGGTTTGACGGATTGAGAAGAGAAGAAAGACTGCCATTGTGAGAGGAAGAGGCAGTAGGTGAAAAGGACCACTGGCTACTTGAAGAGTCCGGATAGCCATACTGAGGATAGCTGTAGGACGTCGTCGGTGAGTCCTCGGCGGGTGAGAGAGAATGACTGCTGTATCCAGGATGTGTCATGTGATGGGGTTCAGAGGGGACGGTGAGGGGAGGCAAGGCGGAACGGGGGTAACTGGACCCCCAGCCGGCTGAACCACCTTGAGAGAGCGGCGTGAAAGAGCCAGGAGCAGAGAAGCCACGAGCTCTACCAACGTGATGACCGGGTAACTTTTGAGGAATAGAGGGAACGGTGAGCGGAACAGAGCCTGGGGCGAGACCAATAGCAGAACGCGGCGGGGGTATAATCTGCTGCTCTTGTACATCACGCTTCCTTGGCTTCGGGAGACGCGGTGGTACACGGCGCTTGAAGTTGGCTACGACTTCAGGGGGAGAATGACGGTTGAGTGTTGGATGCGACCAAGTACTCGCGTCTGGATCGTCGATGGCGGGGTCGACATTGCGCAGATTGACTTTCCTCATGAACCCATAGATCTTGTGTCGGGCGTCAGCATAAACACGTACGCAGATAGAAGAATACACATATATACATTTAGTTGCCGAGAGAAGCTTGCGAATCTGGATTGACGGTAGATGGACGGAAGAACATGCAGGGCGAGCTGCTCTGGACGTTCTACGATGATATGTTCACCCTGTGGGTCCCATCGTATCATATGATGGTTCTCTGGACGCTCGAGGAGACTGAAATGGATTAGCTACTGGAAGACGAGGAATGATGATTGCACTCACGCATATAACTTTGTGAGAAAGGTAGCTTGAGGCTTGCTCTCGTTCTTTGGGGGCGAGCTATCCTTGTGGTCGTGCTGGGGGTCGTGGGCGTCGTGGTCGTCCTGCTGAGGAGGAAAGGGACGTGGGTATGGAGGATAGAGATCAGCCATCGTTGGGCAAGTTGCGCATACAGCTGGGGGATGATATAAAAACTTTTTTTTGCCAATTCGACGGTGGAGAAAGCATTCTCTCCGGATGTACGTAATTTCCAAATTAAGAAGATCAGAGATCTGCCTGGATAGATCTGAGATCCGTAGTTCCCTTTTTGGGCCATTCTCCCACACCGAGGCGCCGAGGTCAATCCCCATGCCACATCCTTAGAACAATCTGATCCAGCTATGAATCCATCCATGTATACTCTATCAATTATTATAATCATGTCTCCCCGTCATGATGCAACGTAACACTAGAGAATCCTCCAAACAAGTCGCTCTCTCCTCCGACGACCACCTCCTTTCCCCGCGAAACGACTCCAGACAAATTCGAGCTTTTCTTCACTACAGTTGCACTCGGAGGTGGCATCTCTTCCTCTTCCAGGTGCAGCGAGTGGGACTCCTTGATATGCCGAAAGTTCACCGCATCCACCCCGTTGGATGATGAAGGAATGATCTACAGTAGCACAAATGTCAGTAAACAACAACTCGACCAAGCCGAAAACATAACGGTGCACAAACAAGGAAACGCAGATCAAAGGAAAAAAAAATATATGTCCCCGTCAACAATCATAGATCTTCTTTCAACTGCCGCCCATAACTGTTTTTCAATGAACCAGGGCGCATCAACGTAGTAGGCCGTCCCAGCCAACGTACATGACTTTCACAGGGCAAGATCCAGACCTCCAGATCTACCTATCGCCTAACTCGAAAAATGACGATGATGGGGAATGAATGAGACGGAGAGAAAAAAAGCTGCCTCGTCGAGCAAGCCGTAACGGCAAACCATCCAATAGAACGTCCCAGTACCTTTGGCACCGAGACCAAAACATATAGGACCAACCACCAACCAATTCAACCAATGATAAACAAGTTGAACCAACCGAAAACACAGAGAAAACATAGTCCAGAGAACATGACGATCAGGGCATAGGCTAGAACTGCGCCTCGAGGTCGATCACGAAAAATGGAACCAGGGATAAAATCCAGTCGAAATGAAATGTCAGAGAAAAAATGAAGTATTATCCACCTGTCAGGGATGGATGTGAAATGACGAAAGCAAGCCTTTGTGCTATCCATGGACGAGATAGAAAACTAACGTCCAGAGCAATACCTTTGCTACAAAACCTCCGCGGAAACCAGCGCCGGGTCGGTAAAACTGGCTCTCGGAAGGCAGTTCAGGCGATTGGAAAACCACAAGCGAAGGAACAGAAGTCACCCACATCCCGACGCGAGTGACGAGAAAATAAAATGCAGAACCAGAAAAGAAAAGGGTTCAGATCCAGATCCTCGTTTTGCGAGAGCAAAAGAGTAACGGGAGCCATCGGAAAATAGGATAGAAGCCCCGAGGAAAGAGAAAGAGAGAAACAGAACACGGAAATCTACGACACATCACAGGCAGATGAAACACTTACCGGAGGTTTCCCGTTCCTCAGTAGGCCCCAATTTACTTTGGCAAACCACTTGTGTTGCTTGACCTCGCTCGCACCACTACGGCTTCCTAATCGGGTACGCTCGTTCTTGTCCAAAAGCCTCATGACACAGTCCTTGCAAGCACTGAGAAAAAAAAGCGACAAGGTTAGTCAAATGAATGGCAGGTTACAGGAACAAGATCGAGGCGAAAAATAGCGTCAAGGAGTTGTAAGAGTAAAAAGATGTAAAAGGTATAGTAAAAGGCGGGTATGACACAAAGTGTGCGGCGACAATGTGCCGATAGATAACGACGAGAGCAGAAAAGGAACGTGAAAAGGCTAAATCATAGTGTGCTAGCATCCAACAGAACGCAAGGCACATATGAGAGTAGACGGCGAATCAAGTCCCGGTCTAGCCCTAGTCTGCGCAAGCTTGCCACTGATATGAGGAGTCGTTCGCGGAGTTTTCATCAACACTCCACTCGGTGGCAACTACCCAAAAATGAATCTGATCGAAGACTTGAGCTCCTCGACGATGAGCATCATCAACAGCCCAACGTGAGCTTCCGAGACCCGGCGTTAGACCCATCCATTGAGCTCTCGGCCGGGAAAGAACACCGAGGAAGCGTCGAGGTAACCAGAGGTTCTGATCACGTCAAGCCAGGTGGTATCAGGTGTCACTTGGGCGCAGGTTATTGGAGGGTCAAAACGAGGATAGGACGCGGATCAGCCCATTCATGGAAGTCAAGCGCCGCAGAGAACCCACTGTCACCAGTCCACTGTCACTTGGGTTGTGGGTGTCAAGACGATTAATGAAATCCAAAATGCCTAGGACTTTCCATTCGCAATGAATGGACCGGCCGTTCGATGACAAAACGAATGACCAGAGAAAGAAATAAAATGCACCGAATAGCGGGATAAACAACTGGACAGTGATTTCCGAAGGGCAAAAAAAAGCCAGAAAGAACGCCCCGATGACAGGAGTTGAGATCGTAAAGAGACTCGCAGGAAAACACAATTGAAAAAAGAAAGCGAAGCACTCACTTTGATACCTTGGGCGAATCCCGAAAATGTACCGGCAACATGCGGATATTAGCAAATGTGTCTGTCCGTTCTTGACCCTTGAAAGGTGTCGTTGCATACTGTAGTACAAGAATTGGTAGTACAGACGTTTAAACGTCGAGCGTCAAAAGGAAGCATGCCACGATATGAATTTGTAGCCAGAGGAAATTGATAGTGAAACCAATTCACGAGACACCCCCCAGTGAGCGAAATCGCATAATCGGGTACCGTAGCCAAGATCCGCAAAGTAGAGTGGTAGCCAATGATCCAAGGTCCAAGCCGTATTGGAATTGTGCAAGTAAATAGATCCAGTCATGTAAATGGAATCAACGAGAGAAAAGAAAGGGCAAAGGAAGCAAGGTTGTACGTCAGTAAATAACCCACGACGAGATCATAGGAGAAAGAAAAGTAAAGGGAAGGGCAAAATGTGTCATCGCGCTGCTGCTTCATATTTCATTCCACGCATCGCCTGATCGAGTCAGCATCGACCATTGGTCAATGTAGAGCGCACATGGCTTAAGCAGACGTGCGGACTTAGCACGATAAGCCATACATTTTCAGGTCGAGGGCAGTCGACTGAGGTAGACCAAAAAAAGCGAATGAAAACGCAAACCAGAACACGCACAATCATCTCATATATTAAGATGCCTAGTGTCCACCAATCCACAGCAGCGGTATGGCCTTGTGCTGCGATCACTTCCGGGGCAATGTACTCTAGAAAGGGACCAAAGTCAACAACAGTCTCACATTTAAAGTGGTAGAGGAGCAAAACAGCTATGAAGATGCAAGACAAACCTTCAGTACCCACGAACGAATTTGTCCGAAAGTTAGCCGTACACGACATCGTGTTAATTAGAGGAATCTGTAGTAGATAGACACAAACAAGAAACGTGTGTCAGCCGGCATTCAATTGGAAGGATTAAGCGGGAGACGACGAGTACGAGGAGTGGCTAGACACAGCAACAGCAGCCAATCCTCATGAAACTCTCAGCATGGACGCACTCACCCCATTCTGTTCCGATTGGACCATCGCAGGCACACCTCCACCCGGCTCGCCAGACTGTTTTGCCAGATCGAAATCTGACAGCATTATGTGACCAGACTGATGCAAAAGGATGTCTGTGTGGAAGAGCCAGTCAGTAAGAAGGCACGCGATGTTCATTTGAGGTTCAAATGCGCTCAGGAAGTAAAACGATTAAGTAGGCGCGATCAAGGACACAAATATCCTTGCGCCGTACGGTTGCAATTAGGAGAGTATGATAAAAAGGCAAGTGATCTGAAACGGATGAAAACTCACTTTCTGGCTTCAAATCCCGATATATGAAGCCCATGAGATGAAGATACTCCAATGCGGCCACCACCTCCGCAGCATAGAACCTTGCGCCATCTTCGGGGAGGCATTTTCCTGGGCGGGTCTGGAGCGCGCGAAAAAACTCTCCTCCCATGCAGTATTCCATACAGAAATATAGATAGCCTTCAGATTGGAAGGAGTGATAGAGTGTGACAATGAAGGGATGGTTAGCGGTAGCGAGGATTTCTTGTTCAGTAAGAGCACGCTTGATCTTTTTGCGCTCTATCATTTCTTTTTTAGACAAGACTGCAATAGGGAACGACGGAGAGTATTATCAATACAAGTGACGAATCGTCTGGGATATGCGGGCGAACCTTTCATGGCAAAGAGCTTGTCAGTCTTCTTTTCTCGAACAAGGTAGACTTTTCCAACATCTCCTTTACCCAGCATCTTGATCTTCAGGAAACTTGAAGGGCCGACCTCAACCTATCAAGCTGTTTGAATCTATCTCTGAAGAGAAGCTTGTTCAAAAACCTACCTGCCGCACTTTAATAGAGTTACTAGAGTAGGTCCGACGGAACGCGATTTTGCCTGGTCCCTCTGGTTGTCCGTTGCTCACTCTAGTCTGAGTGATACTAGCAGAGGACGTACCGTTTGGCCGATTCGGTCGTGATGACCTCCCTCTAGAAGAGCCAGAAGATATTGTTTCCAAGGAATCCGTCCCGTTCTCTATGGAGTTCGCTGTCGGTAGAGGAGGCACGGCCTCAACTGGAGCTAACAAGCCATTCTTCGTAGTCGCAGAGGTAGAGCGTGAGTTTAGGGAGAAAAGACCTTTAGCATTTGGTGCAGATGCCACTCGGCGGATGAATCGTGTGGCTGAAGCACCAACTGACTTGGGAGAAAGTGGACCCGGGCGCGAAGAGGGACCAGATGGAGGAACAGAGAAGGAAGGTTGTGAGGGGTCTGCGGTCTGAATCTTTGAAGCACGAACTGTGGCCGGATCTTTTGAAAGAGCAGCTCGTTGCTTCTCCGACTTTGTGCGAGTACGAAGTTTGGGTGAGGAGTGAGAGAGCGCGTCAACAGAAAGCTGAGGACGTAGAAATCCGGAAGGAGAGGGTATAATAGATGAGGCTTGTGAGGTTGGGTGAGGAGTGGCTCTATTCGATTCACTAGACTGCGTATTCGACGAGTTGTAAGATGATCGTTGGTCAGACAAAAGAGAGGCTGGTGTGAGCGTTGCATTCGGGGTGTTTGGTGTCATTGGTCCGCCAGTTGAGAACGTTGTTCGACTCGTGTCTAGTGTTAGTGAAGATGCATTCGCAGATAGTTTTCTCGAGGAACCGTTTCCAAAACGAAAGACCGACTTCCAGGAATGAGCTGGGCTGGAAGTATGAGATGGGCTGTGAAGGACTGGAGTGCCGTTATGGGGGTCCATCTCTGGAGAGCCCTGTACAGCGCTGACAGTTAAAGATGGTGAAGGCATAGCTGGATGAGCTGTTGATGTGCCAGAGGCACCAGAGGGTACCGAGGATGAGAATTCTAGGTCAGCCTCAGGGCTGTATAATTACCATCTATAAGCTATTAATTTGGCTTACTCAGCCACTTGTAGTGTACTTCTCTTATGTTTTCGCCCAGTTCTCAGCCAGTCTCGACCTCTTCCTTAAGTAGTGATATTTTTTGAAATCACATTAACACAAAGAATCCATTTAATTTTTTAACTCAGCCAGAGAAACAACGCGTAGGAAAAAGAACGAGCTGCACATATGGAAGCGACATGGTTACGTGACTAGAACATAAAGTCGGAAGACGTCTGTATGTACAAGTGTCCCACAACCTCAACGTCGAACGTTTTGCGGATTTGACTTGTACTAGCGTAAAGACATTGCATGTATATGGATCTTGAAGACAATGAAATAGTGCACGCAGTTCCCGCGCAGCCCGCGCAGTCCTTTATCCAGGAATAGAGACAAAATGGCACACCCATCACATACTTTAGTTTCCAGAACCCTGAGTTCCTACTTAACACTGCCTATGGGATCTCCACCAAATACTAGAAGCAGCGAATGCTGAAAGGGAGAAAAATGGTATTTGGGCGTCATCTAGAAAAATGTCGAAAGGTCAGCTGAGAATGACTGATTCATTACCAATGAGACCCTACGAGTACATCAGAGACTTTGGGCTTGACGAGCTCTGGGGTTGACGATTGGTACTGCCAGCTGGCCGAAAGGCATAAAGCAGATGCTCTTAGATTCTACCGTGGGCTAACAGGATGCGGGGCGCAAGCGTTTACCGCGTAAAACGGCGATGCAACTGTTGAGAGGGAACGTTTGAAGAAAGGGCTATTGCGGCAGACGACAAGATTGAAGAGAGTTGACGGCACTTGGCATTAAGAGTCTAATTATTTCTGTCTGGGCAATCGGAAACTTGCGACGAGTGTGGCGCAGGTTCGCCGCACATGCTCACGGTATTCTCGACTTCTTGATAGATATTTCTGCTTGCTGTGAACGCAAATGGTCAGTTTTATACCCGATCAGAATTATACGACTTACCCGTAGCATTCTCTCCCCGGTATCTCATCATATATATTCAGTCTAGTGATGATGAGTTATAGGCCTTGGTCGCCGTACTAGTCGGAAGACTGAATGGTGGTGTACCTAAAAGTCCGGAAATACAACTTGTTCCTCCCACCGAAAACGAAGTACAAGGAGAGGTCAAATAGAGATCCAACTTGTAGCTCGCGGCTTGCGGGGTACTTAGCACGGAACTGACAAAGTACACCGGCTCGGAATCAATTTTGTGGAGACGGCAGCGGGGCAATACGCTCGAAGATATATGTGCCTTATTAGCATTCAAATATCTAGCTCGAACCTTAACCTTCGCTTTCGAAAAGAAGCGCTCCAGAGCCGTGGTATAAGTATCGTCGTATACGCCATTTCGAGCCGATGAACTAAAAAGCAGCAGCCGAGGAGGTCGAAGTTGAAAAGACACGTGTACCCTTGGGCATGTCAATGGCCTCCCACCATGTAGTCTGCCTGGAAAAGTTTTATTTGAGCGCTCTCCTGCCATTCGTAGATGGTCTTAACGGTCATTATTTTTCTTACCTGTTTCATTCACAAACAAGATGCCTGCACCTCCTTGAGCCACGGAAAACTTATCTCGGTCTATCTCGCTTGGTAATACCTAACCCATCGGGACTGCCTGGGACGTCGGGGCCGGACAGAACAGACACTCACGGGCTTCAGGCGCATTCTGGAGGCTCGCTGGCCGACCATAGAACATTCGGTGTGGTTTTTCATCATCTTGATACGGAGGTATCAGGAGCTGCAGCGCCCCTTGCCTCGGCGAACTTGCCAACTTGGTTAGTGGCGACACCCGACGCCATCGATGGTTTTGAAGGTGAGCGACGGACAGAGGAATTGAGATTTACTAGTGATAATAGCAAAGACTATAGGGATTTATGGTGAAAAGGATATATAAGTATGCGCCAGTAGCCAATTGGCCGCTGCGAACAAAATATTTTCAATTTGATGGATTGCGCACCGAATCAAACGGAAGGTTCGCTCTTTCGGCCGGCGAAGGTCAACCACCGATGAATACGGAAACTGACAGATTTTTTTGCTTCCACCGAGGGCATGACATGTGCAAAATTCACAAATCTAATTCCAACTTATATGTTCCACGTTCTTTATATGTCCTTAACCTTTCGTTAACTGCCAGCATTTCTGCAGTAATTATCTTGCGAGCGCTCTAAACCTCCTTTTTTCTAATCTTTTTCCCAGATTTGTCACAGGCGGAAGTGGAAAACCTGGACGGATACCAAAATTATAAAAACCTGGTCTGCGAAACACCCGCATTTCCTCATCTCTGATGGCTCTCGATAGCAGAACGACTTCCATGGAGAGGAGACCTTTATTAGAGGACGCACCACCTTCCTACAATTCCACCGACTATGAACCTCCTAGTGATACTACAACGCTCGCGGAGCCTGAAGATGCCGACCCTCCTCCCCTAAACAAGTTTTCCAGGCTTGACACATGCTGGATACTTGCAGGACTGTGGAGCGCCGTGTTCTTAGGCGCTCTCGATGGTATAGAAACCCTGTTCTCTGCTTGTTTAGGGGCTTATTGTAGTTCTGACATCACCGACTCAAGGCACGGTAGTGGCTACCTTATTAACGCCAATCGGCAGCCATTTCAACAAAGCGAACCAGTCGTCCTACTTAGGAACAGCGTATTTATTATCTGTCTGCTGTTTCACGCCGCTATATGGTCAGTGCAAGCTCTTGACTGATGCCTGATGAACTTGAGCGGACGTTCAACCTTGTCTAGGCCGTTTATCTGATATTCTGGGCCGAAAGGGCGCCATGTTATTAGCGCTAACTCTGTTTGGTATGTCGTTCAACTTAGAATCAGAGATATAACTATTGCTGAGAGTAGGCTTTAAGGCTCTGGTACATTATTTTGCGGCTTCGCACCCTCCATGGAATCACTCATAGCAGCGCGCGCAGTCGCCGGAATGGGTGGCGGAGGGTAAGTAACTGCAAGAATTTTATTTGGACCGCCAATACTGATCTTACGGACAGTGTAATGACAGGTAACTTCAGTGTTATAGTCTTTTTGTGCAGCCAATGACCTTCCATAGTATCAAGTATCGTGGTCACTGATCTCATACCATTGTAAGCTTCCTTAAATTCTGACGACAGTATTTTGTCTGAAGACCTTCCAGGAAGCAACGAGGATTATATCAAGGAATGGCCAACATGTAAGTTGGTGTGATCAGAGCTTGGCTTCCTTTCACCTAATCTGCTACAGCTTATTTGGCCTAGGTGCTGGGATTGGCGGTCCCTTAGGAGGCTGGATAAATGACAATTTTGGATGGTACTATCTTGCTATTCTAGCACGTTTTCACGCACTCACACTCATCGTTTCAAGGCGATCTGCTTTCTGGTTCCAGGTAAAGAGCTGATGTCGCATTGATTCTGTATTGCTCACTCTATCTATGTAGGCACCCGTTATGCTTTTTAGTTTCACTTTGGTCACCCTAAAGGTCAATATTCAGCTCCCGTACGAGGTGCAGGACCAGACCCTGCGCGAGAAAGTGCAGCGAATAGACTTTTTAGGATCATTGACCCTTGTGGTCACTATCGGCTGTCTGCTACTTGGATTTAGCTTGAAATCGACAGAGGAAATGCCCTGGTCGCATCCGATAGTTTCTGGTTTGTTTATCGTCAGCGCTGTTTTCGGTGTCTTGTTTATTCTAGTCGAGAAACACTGGGCCCCGTATCCGGTGATGCCCTTAAGGCTAGTCACTCAGCGGACACCTCTGGCTGTTTCTATGTCGAACCTTTTCGGTAGTATGGCTGCATTTTCTACGGTATAGTTCCTCGTCTGTTATCTCTTGCACCGTCGTCTGATCTTTTGACCCTGTTATAGCTTTATAATATCCCACTAGTGGGTTCCTTTTTTTCTGACATAATTCGTCCGAGTCTCATGGAAATTGTGGACAGTACTTCTCGGCTGTGCGCTTGTATTCCGCCGCAGATTCAGGTCAGTTGCTTCTATTTACACGTTTGAGTAGAAAAGTCAACTTAAACTTAATTTCTATTCTCTTGAAGGACTTCATTTACTGCCGCATTCTGTACGTTGGTCGTTCTTATTCAATCTGACGTCTTGACTCAGGGTGCTTTCAGGTTGCTATATCTAGCGGAAGCGTCTTTGCCGGATGGTATGATATTTGTTTCCAACCCCCTTTAGCTCTTGTTGATCTTTCTTCAGGGTCATGCGACGAACTGGAAAGCTATATACCCTCACTTTGGTGTCATCCCTTTTGTGCATAATAGCCAGCGTGCTTATCATCTTCTGGGACGATAATACATCTCCCATACATTTATGGGTGGATATAGTGCCTCAAGGGTTTGGCATGGCGAGTCTGATCACCAGCACGTTAATTGTAAGTGAAGTTGCAGGTCCGTTTGAAACGCTGCTGACTTATGTTCTCTTTTAGGCTATGATTGCAGGCGTCTTGAAAGAGGACATGGCTGTTGCCACAGGGAGTAAGTAACAACTACGAGAGGTGGTTGTTCCATATAGTAACGACTGACGGATCACAGTCACATATCTTTTTAGGACTACGGGGCAAGTGTTGGGCGTTAGTCTAAGCGGAGCACTTCTTCAAGCTGTTTTGCTTCAACAACTGCGGCTCAAAATTCAGGGTCCTGGCTCAGCGGAGGTCAGTAAATTAAATATATTCCAGACTCTCATCCGACTGACTGTAATCTATTGAACCAACAGCTGATTTATGAAATCCAGTAAGTCCTTTTGCTTTAGGAAGTGATGTATCGCCTGAAGCTCAGAGTTACTTCCAGACATTCCACCAGTGTTATACCCACTCTTGACCCTGTAACAAGAGCCGCTGCCATAAGCTCCTATGCAGTCGCAATCCGAGTCGTTTTCATTTGCCAAGCTGTATGGAACTTCCTGTGTTTTCTATGGTGTTTACCCATACAGGAAAACATCTTGCCGTGAGTGTCCATTCGCCTACTTCGCGTCCGGCCACTCAAGCGCACGCGCAAGTGGAACTCCTGCGGAACAGGAGGAGCACTACCGTAACCAGCAAAATGACGAGGACCTTTCATGAGCAATTCAGACTGATTTGACAGTGGACTGCTCTCGTGTAACATTAGCTGGTGTATTTGTACCCTTGTTGCGATACATTCAATATATTTAGGCCTCGCCGGGCTTTCAACTACATTGAACTACGATTTTGTGTCAAGTATATTAGAGTTTGTGGTAGCATGCTCCCCCTCCCCAACGGACATAGTTCAGCCTCTATTGTCAGATGGATGTCTTTCCTCTATCCACTTCCTCGGTCGCTTCGAAGACACCACAATCACTTCTTTTGGGTAGCCAGCAACATCCTCCTTGTCGCTGTCAGAAAATCTCCCTTTATCAGGCCTCGCTGGGCAAGGCAAAATGTTTGAAGCAGATACGGTTAGGACGGTCGCGAAGAATGTGACTCCGAAAAGGGACGATAAAAATGTCCGGCCCTGGGCAATTCTAAGAGCTCTATGTATGATCATTCTAGAGCTGGCAGAATAGTCAGAAAGGAGAAACATATCATAGTTCCTGTTACTCACTGAAGCTCCTATACCCATAGCCGCCTCCTCGAATGAGTGCCAGTGACGGTGGTGATGGTTTGAATTCAGCGAATGAGCAGAAAGGTCCGGACGTGGCCGAGAGTGTATGTCCATATTTGTCATCAGTACTGACTGACCATATTCACCATTTTCGGTCACTGTCTTCTGCTCAATTCGCAGTCATGCCCAACATTAGAGTTTTGCGTGATATGAAGGCGCGGAGGGGCGTCTTCGAGAATGAAGTCACTCGCCGAGCTTACCTCTTTGTGGCTCGCAATCAATCCTTACCTCCTCAAATCCGTCACCAGGCCCAGCTGCAGTTGAATACATTTGGGAGATATACTCGTCCTGGCACCGTCAAAAATCGCTGTCATGAGAGCGGAAGGGGTCGAGGAATCATGAGCGAGTTCGCTCTCTGCAGGGTGAGGTGGTACTTTGTCCGAAGGAGACCCTCACGCTCACGTCAGTAAAAATAATGGTTTTAGTTTCAGTTTCGATTAAAGGCACTGGCGGGCGAGTTAAACGGCGTGAAAAAGGCCTCATGGTAGAATTTTATGCTGCTAGTAAGTCTCGCTTTCATTTCAACCTCTAAAAAGTAATCAACTTTGCGTACTTAGATATGTCCGCTTAGATTAGACCAACACAATAGTAATACACGAAATACAACACCCTTAAAAGTGATTTCTGTCCCAGTTATGCAAGTAATATTATCAAGTAGAACCAGGAGTGTGTTCCGCGCTAGCAATGTCACTCAGGCGCAATTCGGGTTCCCCTCTTTCTCGCCGCCAGCGATTGACGACGTTCAAAGTCGCCTGCTCAACGAGGAACCTGTTCGCAAAAACATTTAGAGAAAAATCAAGAATAAGGAACTGCATATGCACATACCCGTATTTTCGGAGCCATTTCTCACTAATTTCCCAATTACTATGTGCAAGAACGTCGTCTCCATGAATAGTCACTGCATTTCTATACTCCAAAAGACAATCGACCAGGTCAAATCGAGCTGTCAGACACAAGGTTAGTCCAAAGTTTCCGGTATACAACAGAAAACGCACTGCGTAGCAGGATCATGCGATCACGCAACTCAGGATGAAGAATGCGGTCAATGACGCTCTCTGCGTACGTATTCAGCTTAGAAAGGAGGTACACAAATCAGAGACAAACCATGTGGTACAGTTCTGGGTAAATACAATAGTCAGTACGAAGTCGTTATTAGATTGTGTTTGTATATCGGACGAACCTCTGTACTAGAGTTGGTCTTAATGATGACGGTAAGCAATAAGCGCTGTTTCTCTTGAAGTTATCTAGGTGATAGCTAAAAAGACATTTATCGCAAAAAGGCACGGCAGGAGAGGTCTTTAAAAATACTGACTGAATGAGTTTATAAGCTTCATTTTTATTGGGATCGTCGTCATCTTCAATTTGATCCGAAGACGCCTGGTCTGCTGGCCTCGATTGTGCAGCCGGGACAGAGGACGATGAAGGAAACGACAAGGACGGTAAAGTGGAGTCTAAATTCATATGGCCGCCCGGGATGTACGTAGAAGAATATCCAGGGCCGTTTGAAGGCGAGGGGCCAGCATATTGAGATGGACCGCTAGAAGCAGTAGAAGAAGGCATGAACATAGGAGAACCGTTGCCGTTACGCATCATATCTGAGAACATGGTGCCACCTTCATGAGGTCTGGACGGAGGATACATAGAACTGGCGGCAATGGGACTGTTGTTCATTGGGAGTAGCATAGAGTACGACCCGCTGTCACTGGCATCACTTGTGCGTGCTTTCTTGCTATTGGGTCCGTCATCAGTGGAAGAACGCTTCTGGCCAGGGTTCAAGATATCAGCAGTGGCTTGTGCCTTCTTTCGTCTTTGATACCCTTCCCATGCCGTATCCGTTTCCGACCTGTTGATAAAGGTGTTGAAGTCTGACATTTCCCAGCCTAGCTTTGGAAGTAACCCTCCAGCGCCCTCTCCAATGAATGCAGAAACGCTACGGAGGAGACCTCGCAAAGTCTGATTCTCCTGCATAAGATCTGTGCACCGCCGGCGGATTTGTTGTTCAGAAGAAGGTATAAGTTCAAGATTGAGGCTTACCCTTGAGTATATTCCTCATTTCACTGAGTGCTTCATCTTTGCCGCCTGAGAGAATCTCTACGCGAGCTTCGAGATCACGAATCTACCTCGTTGCTTTAGGTGCTGATATAAGGACAACAATGAGACGACGTACCTTTTGTTGTTTCCTGAGCCGGAACTCTCGTTGAGCAATACGATTCTGATCACGACGTGCGGCTTGAGAGCTAAAGAAAGTGGGATGACCCAGGCGTAAGCATTGTTGACAGCGAAGGGAATGACAATTCGGCATTACACACTTTGGATTTTTCTTCCGGCCAGGTTTGCCTGGTGGATTAGAGTCTTCCCTTGACTCAAGGTCCGAGTCCTATTGATATTTAGTGATAGATAGAAGTTGAACTGATTAACCTACGTCTGGATCCTTAGAATAGCTACGCTCTGTAGGTTCTTCACCTTCAGGCATATTGGTGTGAGGTGAGAAAGATTACGAACCACCCAATGATGCCTCAGCCACTAACACCTAACCCCAAGTTTAAACTCCGCTATCGCTGAGTTTCAACTTTGGTCTGCAATAGTGTGTTCAGCGCAGTGCGCACCAATCGATTTCTTATCGACTCGCCTCGTTTTGATATACTCGATCGAACAGATGATCCTTGGACTGTGCAGCGTCACCAACATGTATACCACGTTGGTCTTCGTTTTCCCAAACTGCTACATTTGAATTACTTGTTTCGGGCTGGCACCTCTCATGCCGAATGATACTAGGTAGAGCGTTTGATTTACTGATTCAATTTTGCTCATACTCACGCGAAATCTCCACGTCTATTTCATAGAACTTTTGCTCCGGAGGCAGAGCACACGGAACCCGCCGCGGTAGAACGCTCAATGATTTCCTTCATAAGAGCGGCGCGCATTTCATGGCGGTATCAAGATGGCACCCAGCGACATTGCACTTAAATTCGTATTCTCCACGACACCGGGTTCCGACATGCGAACGTTCAAAGTATACAAACTCGGAGACTCATCTGATGCCATGATAGAGCTTTATCGTGTCAGTATACTTAATCAATGCAGTCTCCGAGTCGGAATCTAAAGCTCACTTCTGCTATCACTTCAGTTCCACCATCCAGCAACTGGTCTCCTGACGGGATCAACGACTTTTCGTCGTCAGAATTTATCCACGAGCGTCTTTGAGACTGCAGGCCAGATAGATTGGGTATCAAATCATAATGCAACCGTTCAGTTTGGCCTTGAAGAGGTGAACCTTTTTGATCGACCATTTTACCTGCTGGTCGTGACAGAAGTTTTAGGCCAGCATCCGAGACTTGCGAAGAGCCAAGAAGTCCGGTAGTCAGTGCGTACACACCTCGAATGAGCCTTATATCGTTTTGTTGACATTTTACCATCCAGGTCACGTCGCTTTAAAGCTGGAGGCTCAGAGTATAAATGGAAAATAGCAGACAACGAGTCGGATCTTCTTGTATGTATCACTATAACTCTGCCACGTCCCATCAACAACTGTTGCCCACGCAGTGTGTAGACTCGCGAAGGAAAGTTGTTGCCACTTGGACTCAGGAAGACCAAACTCTGTCTGTCTCCTTGAAAGTGGAACCTATACTGGACCGGGTGGTTGTAACCTGCTTCCTCAATTTATGGGTCAGACATATGGGCCAGTGGTAGCTATGGATGTAAATTACAAATATCATCGTAATCATGCAACGCTGCTTGTAAGTTATATGTATGGCGCAAACGTGGCCTGCAAATTCAGTTAGACTGAGCGTAGTCGAATTGGACCACTGAATCGATGGTGATGAATATTGAACGCTATGAGATCAGAAACATCCCTTGGTCTGGTTTTCGCCTCTTATACACTCCCGGCAACGGATTGACTCTTGAGACAATCTAAATCATTGAAGGGGAAATCAATGTCCATCCTGGACTAATTGATGACGTCGAGTACTATAGAAACCGTACCAGCAGCATATCTTTTCTCTTGATGGGCATGTTCCAGCTATGATACTGCAGTGAATTTCCTAGTGTCCAAACACTTGATGTGGAGGTTGGGAACCGAGCAGACGCGCGAGTAGAATTTTCCAAAGCATATTTCAAAGTGATTAGAATTTGGTTGGTGTTGGTGGACGGCCATGTACCCCCGCCTTTGCGTCAGGGAGACACGATGGCAGTGAGTAGGCTGTACATGTTGCATCCTGTTATGCACGCTTCAAAAACTGTCAGATTTGTCGTATGGGGAGACACTGAGGGTGCGCCCTACGCTTTGCAGACATTGATGAGAATGGTGTCACTGGGCAGTTGCCAATATGTATGTAGTCGCGACCGCGACGCGGGGAAAGAAACCATTCATTTTTGCCGTGGAAGTTTCTATCCATCCTCGTTTCCTTGTATCTTGTAGCCTCCCGTCCTGCTGCGTCGTGCCCGGTAGTGCCAGCGGCTACTGTTATATGGTCGTTTGTATTTTCTCTGACCAATATTTCCATACACAAAAGCTACGGTACCGTGGTCCGTGGTTTCACAGGAAAACATAAAGAAAGCGCTATGGAATCCACGAATATGCCAGATGGGACGCCCTGATCAGCAACAGGATCACCTTGCCGACCGCTATTGATACATTCTTTTTGGAGTCAGTGACTAGGGAATGCTCTGTTGGACTCCAATTATCAGCAACATGTTGCCGTGGGCTTGGTTTCTAAGGGATCTGGAGGCGATTTCCTATATAGCCAGGTCCCATCGTACGAGGCACAGTTCAAGGCTCGCTTCACCTTCAGCTTAAACTTATAGATATATACCCTTTAGGTGCCTTCTAATCTCAAAGATGACCACACTCCCTTCGTTCGTGGAACTTATGGCTTCCTTGGGCATCGACCCCGAGACTAGAAAGCCGGACCAAGACAACAGCGCATCCTCTCACTCTTCTCCTTCTCCTTCTCCCAAGTTGTTGACGATACCAACCTCGTCTCCCAGTAGATCTAGGTCTACTCCTTCTTTACGCGACCAGGCATCTCGTCCCCGATCAACCAGATACTCCCCCTATTCCTCCACGTTTGTGAGTAATACTTCGTCTTTGAAGAAGAATGAAGTAAGTCGATGTCTTGACATCATTTACAGATAAGCGGTTCAAAGCGTAGAGGAAGTGTTTCTTCGATGTCTTCATCTTCATCGGACATGTCAGAACGAGTGTGTTTGCTTATTTATTGCTCATACTACTACTCTAAATCACCTTTGACTCCAGGCAAGTTCAAGTTCCCCTAGCCTCTCATCGGCTTCACCCCGAATACGAAAGAGAGCTAACCATAAGCTGACCGTGAACGTGTTTGGCTCTTCGACCGATTTGTCTGCCAACACCCCGATCTCTAGCTACGTCCGCCGCAAGACTCCAGGAACATCTCCAACATCACCTACACATCCTCCAGAGCACCCTGAGGAGCCTCGTTCGCATCCCATGCCATTTACCCTTCCGACGCTACCACCATTTCTGCCTCGATCTGCCAGCAACGAGTCTTTCCCAATAACCCCCAACTCTGATCTCGACGATTCCTCATCAGAGCAGGAATCTCCTAGCTACATCTTGAAGCCTCTCCCAAATCCTCACCTAGGATTTGATATAATGTCGCGCCGTTCGCGTTTCCACACCGGAATCAGGATTTCTACTCAACCTCGCCGCGCCGATGTCGGCGGAAAATATCCTGGACATAGAGTTGTGCATGTTGCATGACACTTCCTCCCTTGTACACTGTATTATTCATCTCGAGTCCAGCATTTCAACACCCACCTATACTGTACATCTTACCCTCCCCAATCGTTTTGGTTGCCTCTCTTATTCCACACTCTTTTGAATTTCTGTCGCTCAATTTCTTTCCTCGGACTAATATCGCATCTATTTTTGGCTGACCTTTTTGGCTAACTTGGTGTGGTTTGTCTTTCTATGCTGATTTCTCGTTGGTCTCCATGGAGAGTCGAGACTTATCATACCCCATCATTCCATGTATACCAAGACGTCTCATTAGTTGAGCAATATATAAATGCCCCGATTGGGGCGCATTTAAATGTCCACCGCGGGTCAGGGACTCAGGGCGCAGGCGCAGCAGATATTTGTGACAAGCTAGGTACCAAAGGGTACCAAGTCTGTTTGACATACATCGAATTGCGTATAGGTCGGTAAGGCACCGATAACTACGGTAGATCCTTTGTTAATCATGAGCTTCTTCGTCAGGCCCAGGACACTGATTCGTCATATCATTCTGGTCGTCATACCGAGTGCCGCACCAGAAACAGTAAGCGTATTGGTTCCGTAAATACGATAGAACCAGTTGCAACTGGTCCTGAGCCTATACAATGGCATTCGTAAACTTCTATCTCACCGCAAACATAAAGGAAGGCACAAACCTGGAGACGAAGAAATTGTACAACTTCTTCGAGAGTATTCTCAGAGAACTTCTGGGTATCAAGAACCCCAACCCCGGCTTCTTCATCGTCATGAGATGAAGCGGGGTGAAGACTATCAGATTGCATCTGCCTTCGAAGACTCGTCTCGAGGCTGTCTCGATGTCTGGAACGGGAAGAGAAAATGTCTAAATTGGCATGCAGGGACAACGCGTCCACGAGACCAGAAGGGAAAGAGTCCGGGTTTCTAGGGTTCAGCCAAAAGACATTAAACTGCAATAAGTATCTCAGTATTAGACAATATATTGTGCCAAAGCAACAGCAACGGGAACGCGCTCACAGTCTTGCCGGCCTCCTCGTCCAACGAAACGCATGTTCGTTGCGCGGGCTCTGTAGAGAAAGAGTATCAATGATTAGATATTAGCTTCAGGCAACATGACAAGTCCTCGAGATTGGCATCCGGCGCTCACCAAGTCTACCTTCAGCACGCCGTTCTTCATATTCACGTCGCGAACGATCGCGGAAGTCTTCATTGGCCGACTCTTCCGCTAATTTGGCCATCTTGGCAATCCTCTCGGCAGAGGTAGGCGAGCGTGCTCGTTTCTTCGCGACACCAATCCCCTTTCTCCCTAATGCATGTTCTCGCCGGTCAGCTCGGACATAAGAAACACTAAGCCTGGCCTACCTGCCCATTCATTCAGAGGGAGTGGCACAGTACGGTGGGAGTGCCGGATACTGTGCGACCCTGAGGCCTCTAACTCTGGGGCATCGTCAAGGTGGTCCGTGGGCTTGGAGAAAGGCGCCTGTTCTGATGTCGAATCTTTCTTGCTATCGTGCTCGTAGTCGTCTGCCTTTCCTAGTGATTGGCCTGGTGAAAACCCCATCTTCATCATGATCGATAGGGCTGTATTGACAGATTTCCCGTTCTGCTTCTCCTCCTCAGCCCGCTCGAAGAGACTTTTACTGAGACCTTCCTCTCGAGCCTCGAGTTCCCGCTCGCGACGGCTTCTGAGCCTATTCTGTTCGTTTTTTAACTTCGACTTCTTCTCTGCATCTCTTCGGAGCTGGCTGTAAGTTTTGTTTGTAGTTGAAGATGACGGGGATGTAGCATCTAATAAAAATTTGTCAGAAAGATAATCATCCTCATCGGACATATCGAGGTAGGTGTCAAAGTGCGAGATGAGGTAAGTAGGACTTGTATACACAACTCAGTTTCGACACAGCACAGATCCACTAGCCAGCTAAGGCGGTGGACCACCTGCAGCAGGAATATTGGCGCTCTAGAGGCTTACTTACACAGTTATGTAACTTATTATCACGGTAATTCAGACTAGGCCATGGCGCATGAAATTTGACGGTCGTGATATAAGCCGAGTGTCAAAATAGAACATGAAAGACACTATAGCTACCAGATGATAAAAAGCGAACAGACCACGGATGGCCACTATGTTACGAAAAGAGCATTATAACGTGGTCAATGGATTTCAAAGCTATATCCACAAATTCATTTCACTGTCATATAGAACGATAACGGGGGTTGATAGCATAGAACAGAGAAACGAAACGGACGAAGCAGGATGAACAAGGGGTCAGTGAGAATTAAGCACATTAAGCGCTGGAAGCAGGAGCGGGAGCATTATCGGCAGTTTCGGCAGGTTCGGCAGGCTCCTCGTTGTGAGGAGTGTTGACAGCAACCTTGACGGCAATAGGTCGTCCACCCACCTCTTTACCTTGAAGGGCTTCGATGGCCTTCTGCTGCTCTTCCTCACTACCGACATCAACAAAACCGTAACCCTTGCTACGCCTAGGGTGACCCCACCTCCTCCGGACGATGCGAGCAGAGACGACATTAATCCCAGCCTCTTTAAATAGAGCATCGAGGCCGGCGTCGTCAATGTTGAAGCCAAGATTGGCTACAAAAAGTACAGTTTTGGATTGCTCCCCCAGAGGGTCCTCGCCGGCTGGGCGAGGAGGACGGGGAGCACGAGGCCTACGGACACGAGGCGCTTTCTTTGTAGCCGCCTCAGGAGATTCGCCCTCAACAGGTGCAGCCGCTTCCACGGCGTCATCATCAAGCTTGGCCTTAGGCTTGCGCTACAAGTGAAAAGCAATGAGAAAACAGACAAGGGAATAAGAAGAAAGTACTTACAGCAGACTTCTTCTTTTTCTTCTTGGGCTTCGCAGCTTCATTGGTGCCGGCAGGGGCATCCTCGGGCTTGGAGGCGTCACCGTTGGCTTCAGCCTCCGAGACCTCCCCGGGAACAGCTTTGCTGCCTCGCCTGCCGGGTCTCCTCTTGGGCTTTCTCGCCTTCTTCTCCTTGTCCTTCTGGTCGGGTTGTTTGGCAAGTTCAACGATCACGGGACGACCATCGAGCGTTTGCTTGTCGAGAGCTTCGACAGCCTTTTGCGCAGCCTCTGCGCTCGAGAGAGCGACAAAACCGTAACCCGCAGAGCGGGTGCCCCTCAAGATAACTTGGGCAGTGATGCTGAAAACATAAGGCATGAGAAACGAAAAGCTGTGTAAAATGATGGGGTGCCACGTACATGTCGTCCTGAACGGGCGCAAAGAACGCCTTCAGCCCTTCATCCGTGGTAGAGTACGCAAGGTTGCCAGCGAAGACCTTGAAGAGAAAAAGAGATTAAAAAGGAGAAAGGAGAAAGAAGTAGAAGAAAAACCTTGAAACCAGGAGCTTCTTCTTGCGTAACCGGAGACGCGCCGTTTTCTGTGACTAGGGCGGCGGGGGCGTCAGACATTATGCTGGAGGTAGAACTGGTGAGTTTTGGGGATGGGATGAACTATGTGGATGAGCTTTGTTGAACCGGTTTCTTCGTGTCAAACTTGAAGGTTAAAGAAAACAGGAATACGCGCGTGGCTCTCCCTTTATATTGCCAAACAAATCACAACACGTCGCTATGACAATCACCTAAAACACGCAGCCAACTCTAGGTCCCAGTCAAAGAATAGCTGCAAACGAGGCTATGTATATCCCCAAGCGCTGTCTACAGGCGCTGATAGACAGTACATATGGCATGCAGGAGCCATGGATTTTTTGAATCAATTCTCGCGCTGGCAACACACAGGGGAGTTATCGCCGACTCTTGGCAGGTGGTCCGTGCGTCGGAAAATGCCGGTTGCTTAAAAGAAATCGCAGAGGTAGACGAAATCATTTTCAGACCCTCTCTTCCCGACGTCGTCTAGCTCGAGGAGCGCTCTTCATTCCTTTACCCTTCACTCTCTCTTTTAACGACTTACAAATAATGGCGGCCACTAAATTAATCAATCTTTTGGCTATCGCTTCTCTCGCCATCCTCGCCTGTTCTTTTGGTCCCCAGCCTGCCAACGCCCTCTCCAACCATCATGGTCACCTCGCTAGAGATAGTGTTCGTGGCCACGACTCCATCGCTAAGAGGAAGCGCACTGTACACGGCAAGCGCTGCAAGGTTCGCTCCGCTCCTGTCGCTTCGAGCACTTCAGAGTCGAGCAGTTCAGAGTCGAGCTCTGCCTACACTCCTCCTGCTGCTACTACTACCGAGTGGACTTCCACCTGGTCTAGCTCTACATCTAGCTCTAGCTCTGCTCCTGCCGCTACCACTTCTGTCAGCAGCAGCTCCGGCTCCAGCTCAGGTGGGAAGGTTGGTTTGGCTTGGCCCAACGGAGACGATCCTTCTCTCCAATACTACAAGACTGACAAAGTCAACTAGTTAGTCTGACCTTCCAAGAAGCTTGCATCAGAGCTGACGTCCTTCTTCTAGCCTTTATACCTGGAGTCCTGAGATTCCTTCTTCTGCATGGTCTCTTGGATATACCCCTGTTCCTCAATGCTGGGGTTGGAACCAGGTCACTGACTTTGCCAACACCGTCAAGGCAGGCTACTCCACTGTAGCTTTGGGCCCTAACGAGTAAGTCATTTTTCTCCTTTGCGGCTTGCATGTCATGCTCATTCTTGTCCTAGGCCCGATCAGACTGGTCAATCCAACATGTCCCCAGAATCTGCTGCTCAGCTCTGGATGCAGTATATGGAGCCTCTCAAGGCTCTGGGATATAGGCTGGGTAGTCCCGCTGTAACCTCGGCACCTGCTGGCAAGACCTGGATGCAACAGTTCTTTGCAGCATGCAGTAGCTGCACCGTAAGTTTCCTTTTTATAAACACTGTTGAAGACGCCTCATTTTCCAATTGTAGATCGACTTTGTTGCGCTACACTGGTATGACATTTCGGCGGATGCTTTCATTTCCTACATCGACGACTTCCACACCACCTTTGGCCGAAACATCTGGGTTACTGAATTTGCTTACCAGGTCAGTCTTGGTCATCTCTTTGTTCTCACCCAACTCTTAATGATTTGTCTCTAGGATTTCAATGGCAACGACCAGGGTGATCTCTCTCAGATTCAATCCTTCATGGGTACTGTGACTGCCTACATGGATTCGCAAGATTGGGTTGAGGCTTACTTCTGGTTCGGTAAGTGCTTTTTTGAACACCTGTTCTCATATCTGTATTCACGTCCTGTAGGTGCCATGCATGACATGCAAAATGTCAACCCTCTTAACACTTTGATGACATCTTCTGGTCAGCCATCTCAACTTGGCTACCAGTACCTTTCCTCTTAAATTGGTCATTGGCGTCATTGGCGTCATTAGATGCTTCTATCTAGTGGACTTTACACGTTTATATACCCTCTGCATTCTCTTAACTAACCAAGATCTGTTACGCAGGCACTAGCGGCCTTTGTTATATTGTCTCACTGTTGATTATTACTTGCATTTACTTAGCCAGTATTGCTGGTTCAATGACTGTAGCCTCTGTACTTCGAACTGGTGTAGAGACTGCTGTGCATCGCCTTTCATTTCGAAGACTTGAATATAATTTTCTCTTGTTTTTTTGAATTTACATGAATTACATAAGAGGAATTCATACGGAACATCTCCGACCACCAATTACTTGGAAATTGTTAGTACTTACAGTGCTTGAATTTCCGCCTTAGAAAGCATAAATATCAATGGTCAAGCACCTGCCCTCCGGAATCAAACAACTGTTGGCTCTGCGCAATCCTCATCCCTTGCCAAGTCCTCCCCTGACAAGCCTTCAGCAAGTCCTCACGAAGACTTATCTTGACGCAAAGGACAAGAAGGCAGAAACCGGGTGGCTGGTCCTGACGGTGAGATCGGAGCATTACGCTTCCTGCTCAATGGAGGAAATCTGCTGCCTGCTTGCTGACTCCTTAGATCCTCTCGACCTCAAATCCAGGCTTGTACCTTGCTTACAGCTAATCGACCCCCCTGTTTCGGCCAGCTTTACCGTTTTGTGACGCGCTCCGACTTAAACGATGCTACGCCCCGAAAGAGTAGTCTCCTCGAAGCCGTGAATAAAGCCGCTGTCATTCGCGAGTCCGCTCTGAAGAGCACAATATTTGTGGGAGTTCCTCGGGCAAGTGCTCTCAATTTCTCTTTCGTGAATGGAGTTAAATCGGATCCATTAGGTCATTCTTTCCTTAGCGGCGTTGAATGATACTCTTGATGATGACGTAAATACGGCTTTGAGGAAGGTCTCTCGAAGGTGTGTCCACGATTTCTCTTCCTTGCGACTTTTCATCAGAATTTTGTTACCCACCAAACTCTTTCCCACCATTCAAGTCTGCAACGCTTTACTTCTGTATTCAGAATCATTTGCTGTCCTATTTTTGCGGTCTTCTTCCCGCTCGAAAACTGATTTCTATTCATACTGTCAGGAGTGCCACTTCCGAGAACATCGAATCGACTCTTGTGCGGGGTAGAGCGCTTTGGGACTCAATTTACGCGCCTCATGCAGATAAACTCCATGACAAACTTGGCTCTTATCATCCAGATTTCATCTGTGAGTTTGTACACGTTTCCAGACACTTGACCCTCTGTTCCCCTCTTCGGCTGTCCATCAGCTCAAACTTTGTCATACGTTCTGAATCTTGGGGAAACTTTCCACTTATCTGATTGAGAAATCGCGCTTTAATTTCAAAACACTCTTGCCGTGATAGCTCCCGATCCAGTTTCTAATATGGCGTGGTCATCCCACTGTAGCGTTTATCATCCAGAGCTATGGCGCGGTACTTTCGCCACTACCTGGACAGACCAAGTCTTTCTCGGATCTCAGCGGAACTGACGACCCCGATCAAGGCAACTTGAGCAGGGCTCTGGGATCCGTTGTCGGTATTGCTTGTTTGCGCGCCGAGGAACGCGTCGTTCCACAGCTCACAAGCCATGTTTTCGGCCTTCTCAAAGCCCGCTATGTGCCGAATCAGAGCGAAGAAGATGTGTGGCTCTCAAGCGATGAGGGAACGGAGTGGGTTATACGTACCGTGGATGAAATCCTCGATGGCGTGAAGGAGGAAGATCAACACAAGGCTAAATTATAAGCAATGAGGCATGGGGGACGGGTCGGGTGACCCTTGCGCAGGGTTTTCCATGTAGATGATTTACGATTGTACCTACTGGTCCCCGGAGCGGTTATGCATCGTGTTAAAGATTTCATCTTCTGTTTTCCTTATTTCCACGTGAATTCAGACTCATGTTAACTATGGATTTTTCCTATCGATGAGTTTTGATGCAGGCTTTGTGTGCTGTCGGTTTTCATTATGTCTCTTTCGGCTGTGTACCAACTTTCCAAATGCCAAATTACTTAACTCCAACCCCTTACAACGCTGCACTCGAGTTTTAGTTGATACTTTACAAATTATCGTACATTGGATTCACTGAAAAACACATTAAGGTGGAATAGGGTATTCTTTGTAACTAATTGATATTCAGAGATTGAATAATTGACAAAACCTGTACAGCATGGCAGTGACTGTGACAATGTCCATGATGGGCGGGTGCATCTGTGAAATTTGTCGGAGAAAATGAAGTTAACAGACCAAGATTTTTCTTCAAGAGTTTGTCAATAGTTAGCGGCTCACCACTGTTCCTGCGCCAGCTGACCGCACAAAGTGAAGCTCTCCGAACACATCACCTATCTGGTAACGCGTCTGGCGCGTTGGCCGGTAAAACGCGATGACATTCCCGTTGGCATCTTGCAGCTAGAGTGCTGAAATGAGCTTCCTGTCTCTTGATTACCGGTCTGGATCACTGACCAAAATGTCTGAACCATTACTTCCAGGCCGCCATCGGTAAGTGAGACCGTCAGGTCCATTGAATATTCGAGAGCCCTGTAAGGTGGGTAAGGGCCTGCGTGGTTAGTGTGCAACGAGATGTACTCACATAAAGGCGGGGATCTGGTCTAACCAGATCGGACATAGGAAGAGTGTTCTATACAACGAGGCTGCATTAACAAGAGATAGTCTTAGAGATGACCCAGGCGGCCAACCTTTCCGATTACGACGCGTCCTAAGCCGCCATTGGAAGCCCACTCGAGTTTCGCGACTCGGTCTTCCTTGTTTGCGCGTATCGCGCGCCATAATGTCGTCACACTCGTGCCATTCGCGGACACAGTAGTCTATTAACAGTGAGAATTAGAAGCTGGGTACGAAAGCGAGAATAGAGGAGTACTTGAAAACGATATAGCACACCCCAAGAGTTGAAGAGTTGGCTTTCGCGAGGGTCCTGGTTAGTCCAAGACAAAATGTCATCGGGTGCAGCGGCCATTTCAAGACAGACGATTGAAGTTGAAGAGGACCGGGAAGGTACTAGAAGGGGATTTGGAGACGCATTATTCGGCTTTGCTACGAGACTTTATATCTGAAAATCAGGTCCAATTGGCAAAATATTCTTGTTTTCAGCCGATAGTTAAGATGATCGAAACGTGGGTAACGGCGCGACAAGATAAAGGTGAACCCAACAAGGTCAACGTGTTTTCAAAGAAGTAATGGGTTCACGTTGAGACCTGGTCAGTGGAGCAATCCAGATGTATGTAGTCGCGGTCAGTTCGATCGACACGAGTTGCTGTAAGCGCCGAATTCCTCTGAAGACATACGAAGTACTGTCGGCAGGTCCCGAATCTTTGCTTTCACAGGATCCAGTATTGGCCCATGTCATAGTACGTCTTGGTCCATGAGAAGTGAAGGGCCGCATTATTCCACGCAAGATTTCGGAAAACAAGGCTTTCTGCAGTTTGTTGATGGCTTTTTCTCGCCACGGGGGTCGCTGTTTTAGGCAAGTCTGAAACTTGGTTATGGATCGAGCATCGAAGTGAATCTGTGAACGTGTATCCTGTATCCGGGGCTCAGGACATGATGCCTACAGCGTGTCGGGAGCTACTGAATCCGGCTGAATGGTGATTAAGATAAGGTAGATTCGATATTTTGCAAACGACAGACAAGGCATGTTCTTAAAGAAAGGTAGCATATGCCTTTTGAGAAAGAAGTAGAACTTAAAGGAAGAAAAATCTTGTTACCAGAAAGGTAAAGTTGACTCTGTCGAATGGACTTACTCACAAAGAAAGTCAATAAGGTGTTCAAGACATGGCGACCGGAATCTTCAACGATCAAGCGTCAACTAAGGTTTAATCTATATCTATGAACTTAACTTTCGTGAATGCAAAACAAACGAAACGACCGACTGCCTGTTTACACAATGGTGTTTGGCTCCGAAATTCATCTAGCAGACTCGCTGAGTTTTTAACATCGGGTAGTGCGACCGGACTGAGCGATGAAATGACCCTCAAATTAAATTAATCGAATGTCTCGGGTCTGATTCGAGCTGATAAGATGGATTTTCCGTCGTAAGCGCATATACAAGTGTGGAACAAAATAACTTCAGGTAACTCACCTACGCTAGCCGAACCAAATCAAGGTACCACCTGAATTCCCAGTGACCTTGCACTTCCAACAACCATCCTTGCTATGTTTTCAAGAGACAGATGGCTCATATGATCATCTGTCGCCTTGATCTTCGCAATTTCGTACACGTGTTTGAGACTAATGGTTCCAACAATGTCATGCCCAGGCTTGCCAGTGCCCTTTTCAATACCAGCAACCTTTTTAAGAAAGTAGGAAGTTGGAGGTGTTTTGGTGACGAAGGTGAACGTACGATCCGGGCGAACCGTTATTAGAGTGGGTGTTGGTACTCCAGGTTCAATTCCGGCCGTCCTAGCATTAAATTCTTTACAGAAATCCATGGATTTGACTCCACGAGCACCAAGAGCTGGACCTACAGGGGGCGTAGGTGCTGCTTTTCCCGCTGCGATGAGCAGACGCTACAGAAGTGAGTCAGCAAGAAGAAAATAACCTTGATGTAATAATTATACATACTACTACCTGATCCCTAGCCTTTGTAGCAGCAGCTTTCGACATTTCTGAAAGTAATGTTCAGTTGACTGGGCAAGACAAAAACTGCCATGTTAGCGTACGTGACGGATAGGTCACGTGGCGAAAACGCGTCACCCCTGAGTTAGGGTGACGCTGGACAGCTGCTTGTAACCTTGGATTGCGACCACCATGAAGTCTTTCATCTCCCTTTTACCTTTCATCTCTCTCGCCTTAGCGGGACCGTTGGAATGGTTTACTCAGGTACCAATTTCCACTCAGCGCGGGTTTGATTTGGACTTGAATGCCCCAAGGCTCATTCAACGTGAGGGGGAAGCACCTGAGTGGGTGACGGAAAGCCGAAAGGTCTTTAATCGTCCTTCGCTCTTATGGAGAATTTGACTAAACTTCCTCACAGATTGAGCTGAAAGCTCTTGGTGTCAACTTCTTCGATATGTAACTATTAGAGCATTATGTTCCTGTTCGTCAGACTGAACTTACACTTGCTCGAATTTAGTACGGAAACCCAAGATCTAGGATCTCTCACTCGCTTCAAGGCTCAGATAGAACGTTCGTGAAACCCCCCACTTGAATATGAACATCTCACGGTGCTCACTTGAACACATGTTTCCAGCTTCTTTCCCATCACCGAACGCCACAGAGAAGGTATCTCAATCGTCCAGCTCGTTGTTTTCAGCTCTTCCTAACTTTATAACCTTTCTTTAAGGTTATACCCATACTGAGGACTTTGTCTACTGATGGTCCAAGGGCAAACTTGCAGAAATTTACCAGTTTTCGTACTAGGTGTACGTCCTTGCACTCCTCTTGATATTCCTTGACTATATTCTGTTGCAGACTATCGAAGTGACGTAAAGCAATCTGCTGACCTGAAAGCGTGCTTATTACTGAGTCATACCATAGACAGGGAGAGATAGCCAGAAGTGGCTTTTGTCCAAGATCTCCGAGGTATACGTCCTATTTTAGGCGACCTTCTTACAGCGCCTGATTCGTTTGAACATAGATAACCGCAGAGACAGCGTCTCGATCCTTGCAGAAGCTGATTACATTTGAGGAGTTCTCACACTCGTGGGCTCAGAGCAGTATCGTTGAGTGAAGCCATTCATAGTTGTTACTATATACTAAGGATTAGCTTAGATCGTCCGTATACAAGGATCATCGCTTACCGACGATGGTGTGGTCATCATCTCCGCTCATCAAGATAGGCAAGTACCTGTTTTCCGTTGAGAGCACAACTTACCGACTCAGCATCGTCGCTTACAGTACCAACCTCTGGCCTTTCTTACCTGCACCTGGTATGTAATAAAGATAATGAACTGACACCTTGCTTACATTACGTTCTGCTCGCAGGGGCGGATGGTAATTTTCGTCGTCAAAACACCTTGGTCTTTAGCTCATAATCCACTCTTAAAGATGACGGCTCCGGGTCAGTCACAATCCTCGAATCTTACCGCGCACTTCTAGCTGCCGACTTCCGCCCTACTCGAACAGTTGAATTTCATTGGTACTCTGCTGAGGCTAGTGGTTTTTATCAAATTTGTCTCCTACGGCAGCTCAAGCTACCCCTTTTAGGAGGGCGGTCTTCTTGGTTCTCAAGCCATTGCTCAAGCTTATGCGTCAAGATCCGTCAATGTGATCGCGATGTCTCAGTTCGACATGGTTCGTGTTCCTCCTGTTCTCTCGGACTTGCCGTGATGTTCTCTTTCAGACAGCATGGGTTAAGCGGGGTACCCGAGAAGAAGTCGGTGCGTGTTTTGTGCTTCCTGTCTGCCTGCCGCGATTGACTTCGCAAAAAGGTGTGATCACAGACTACACGGACACAGGTCTCACGAAGTTTAATATGGAACTCGTGAACATGTATCTCGACATTCCCTTCGTGGAGACAAAATGCGGTTATGCCTGCAGTGATCAGTGAAGTTTTTAGTTATTGCTCCTGCCGTACACATGTTGACTGTAGGTTTCCAGCGCCTCATGGGGAAAAGCCGGATACCCCAGCGTTTTCACAATCGGTTTGTACACGATATTATCGGTGCTATATCCATATTTATTGACCATGACTTGTCTATCTTTAGAAAGCTCATTCGAGAACTCGAACAAGTTCATTCACTCTACGAACGAGTGCGTCAATTCTCATTAGCATCATGATACTGACCTGATGATTTTTTGCCAGCCGCATTGATATCTCTGATGAGTTTAGTTTCGAGCACATGTTGGAGTTTTCTAAGCTTGCTGTTGCATTCGCCGTTGAGCTCGGCGGCTGGGCAGATTAGCATCTCGCATCATGTCATTAGTACCAAGGATCCTTCCGGTCTCAATTCGCATCATCTCTTTAACCATGCTCAAAGCAATTAAGAGTACCCGTTGAATGGTCTCGTGTCGAACGTCATCTCACCTTTGAACGTTCCAACATGGCTGGACTCCACTGATCTTGGTCGTAACTCACCTTGTCATATTCGAGCCTCGATTAAAGCCTGGGGCAGTTGAGGTGTAGCAAGGTAAGATGACTGAATCTTGCGTTGCTCGGGCCGACACTAAACAGGGCCAAGACCAGTGGTATGTTGAATGGTTCCTTGAATAGTCAGGGTAGGTCCTAGGTCCATGAAGCTCGACCTATTCCGAGCTTGGGCTCCGGCATATAGCGATGACCAGAATACTTTCATGGACCGGTCTCCACTTTGACCAGCTGAAGATGAGTAATTCAATTAGATTCTGTCCTGCGTGCTCCACAGTAATGGACTGGTTAGGCCACCTCTTCAGGGATGGCTCTGACAATATCTAGCTCTGGTATCCGGAACATCACACAGCGTGAAACCAGTGGAACCAGATTGAGTTCGTGCTCTTGCACGTTTGGTGAGACTAGTCGATTCGATTTGCAGAGCTTTGGACCACATAGACAACTTGCCTTGAGATGTCTGCTCGGTAACATTAAAATGATCGAGATAGCAGCAGATATCGCGCGCGCAAACTTGCCGCTTCCGAAGATCTACAAGATCTTTACTGTAGTTGTGGCTGGTTGCCTCTGGTTGCGGTCCTGCGGACTATACTCCGTGATGTGTATCTCCTTGTGGGATATACAGTGCGAAAAACTCTCGTGCCGCTCGCTAGTACTGATGCATATTTGTATTTTCAAGGTCTACTACTCTCCTCTCGGAGTTAGGATTCTGAAGAGTTCCAACCTCGTTTTAGGCGACAGAATATTGATGACGTTTATCTGCTCAACGCCATTCTTATCATCGGTGATACGGATTGTTGCCCTCGAGGATTTTCCATGTCCTTTAACAGCCTTAACGTCGTAATTATTGCGTAAAGTGTTGTATGAATACTACAGGGTTTACTAATGCCACTAGATGCACAATCTCAAAGCTCCCGGTATTACGGCCTGGAGTGTCACCTGGCATCAGAAAAATCCGAACCTGGAGAATCCGACAGTACCTGGCAGTTGTACTGTAACATTTGTACGTGTACACAAAACGAGTCATGGCAGTACGAATCAAGGTGTGCTGTACTAGTACTTCTCCACAGGGGTTACAACATCAACAGGCCACGGGGCCAGCAGGGTGCATGTCCATGACTATGGGTGATTGGCATATGAGGCACTCATGGCTGAGTGACAGCTCGATTCGGCGCGTTCCCTTGATGAAGAGTGTATACTTACTTACTGCTAGCCTGTAGACAAGAACTTCAGAAGTCCGCACATTGCCGAACCCCTCTGGATCACATTTTAGGTAAAATTGTGTATGGTCTCTCTAATCTCTTCGTCTTCGACGTGCCGGAACTCTTTTTCAATCTCGCTTTCACGTCAATACTTCAGATGATGATTCTGCTTTGTGATTGCAGCGCGCGCGCACACATATTCGCATTCAATTCTTCAGTCCAAATAAATTCCAACCAATCCAACCTCGACGGCTCATCGTGTCTTGAGCACTGAAGAATACAGCACTATTCACATATCCAGCGATTATCACGATAAATCGCGTCGCATTCTTTTTCCTGACGTTTCAATTAATGTCTATGCACAGAGTTACCGATAGAATCGATTTTACTCCTCCTCCCCAGTATCGGCTTCACTCAAGTGACCATCAATTCTTTAAGTTGAATTGCCATACAGACTCATGCTGCCGGTGAGGCCCAGTTCTTCTCTCCTCACACATTAGACGACGCATGCCTTCTATCATATGTGAACGATACCTGAACAGTCCTTGCATATCCTCGGGCGGATCATCAGCTTTCGATGACTGGTCTTGAAATGTAAGTTTTTTGGCGTTCAGTCATTCAGTTCTGGCTCAAAATGATCTTCAACAAGCCCGGCGTCAAATCCGTGACATCGCCTTCTTGCGTGCTATAGGAAGTGCGTAGTCTTTTTTAAGCATCGGACTCTCGTCCTTATGCGCTATCATTCGCAAGTAGCTCATCGTGAACTACAGTTTAAGATACGTGACCATAGTTGATCATGAATGGTTCCAGTCCACGGATGATTCGTTAAAGTGCTATCGTTTATGTAGCCCATGATGACTTCATTGAGCTCCCGAGTGTTTGAGACTGATTTGTCTCAGCTCTTCAGTTGTAGCAATAAGGTTGGGGTTGTACGATTATGGGGACTCATGAACTTGACCCAAGGGCCGCGGTGTGGCCGGAGTGAGTGTTCATTAGTATCCATTACTGTCACATCACAATCTCGTACTTTTTTGACCTAAGGATAATTTATATATTGTCACATTTTCACTTATACGCGTTTGAACTTTGTAAAAACACATCCAGGATTTGAACTATTACATAGCTTGAAATTTGTATAGTCAATCGAGCTGACGTCATCTCAGGAAACACAGCTCAGTCTCAGTTCTCGATGTCAACTTCAAGCTCAACTAGACTTCGTCGTGAAGACGATGTGAACAAAGCCTACGAAATACAAGTTAGGGCAGGATTGGAAGTCCGTACAAACGTCTTTCTGGGTTGGCCTTATAGCACCGACGAATCATGACTATAGGGAGCTGCAAGAACAACTGCCGTTGGTGTTGGATTGGCCATTCTCGCGCACTATACATGGCCTGCATTTCGGTATGTCCCGTTGAGCATGAAGTATTTCTTCGTTACATTGATTCTCGACAGTCGACAACGTTTGCCATTCAAGGCTTTCTTGGTTTCCGGATGTGCGTAAAGTGTGGTACATGGATCGAAGTGGAGCTGAACAAGAGTCATCCCGTTTTAGTCTGTATAGCTGGTCTCGTTTTCGGTGCAGAACGTGCCCTCTTGGCTCATGAAGCACAGAGGAGAACGGAGGAGAACAATCTTCGGAGACAGGCTAGGCTCGAACTTGCTCAGAAGGGGATCATTCCTACTGAAACTGAAATCGCAAAATGGAGAGCGGCTCGAGAGCAAACAGAAAGTTTGAATTGAGAATAGTCAGTGCTGCTTGAACCTTCTACGATGCAATATTAGTGTCCCTGAATAAATAATACAGCTAATGTAGTGCCTTGTAAATGATTCTATTCCATAAACGCGACATGAGTGACTCTAAAGAGTACAGATGGAATGTATTGATGTATATGGATTAATGAATTTTGCGGAGAAGAAAAACAAGTCCATTGAGTTTGAATGCAGATATCATTAATTTGTAAGTACAAGAGCCAAATAGATATTTATCACCCCCTGACACCAGGTGGATATGATGTCGAGGAAAGAGGCTGGTCCGCGGAGTGTGTTATTTGCGTCGGTGGTCTAGGAGGAGGGCCAGGATAGAAAGGCTGGCTAATCTGAGAAATGGGTGGCGGAGGAGGAATACCTTTCGAGAAATAATCTGCTCCAGGAAGTGGTGGTGGGGGTGGAAGAGACTGGAATGTTGATTGCACCTGGACAGGAGGCTGAGGCAGACTCGCGCGGCGGGAGGGGGAATGCAACTGCATCTGCTGAGGTGGTGGTGGTGGCAGTGGGAGAGTATTAGCATGTTGGCTTTCAGGAGAGTGCGACTGAGGAGTATGAGGAAGAGAGCCATGAGATTGTGTAGGCGGTAAAAGAGGCGGTGGGGGAGGTATCGAAGAATAACTGCTGGCAGATGGTATTCCCACAGAGTTGAGATGGGAAGGGCTATACGAACCAAATGATTGTTGCTGACTCCCCGACGGGGGCAGAGGGAAAGATTGTGCAGGAGGCGGGCCTGGCTGGGGTGGAAGAGGCCTTGATCCCCCAGGTCCAGTACTTGAAGACAGGCCATTATCATAAGAGGGGCTAGGACCAGGCGGATGACCTGTCAACGTATCTGAAAGAGCAGACTGACTCGGAAAAGGAATGGGAGGTGTCGATTGAGGAGGCAAATATTGTTGAGGCGGGACTGATGTTGACGTATAATGAGGATAAGGATATGGTTCAGGGTTTGCAACCATAGTAGACCCATTGTCAAAGGAGCTTGCAGATGTACTGGTATACGGGGCTGGAGTGGGTGTCGGCATGGATGCATAGCCGTTAGGCGGTCCGTTGTCAAAACTACTCGTAGAAGTTGGCAATGCGGAGGAATAGGACGCTGGTAGTGGAGTTTGTGCAGGGGCATAGGCCGCCTGCGCAGTGAAGCGTGACGGTGCGTATACAGATGGAGCAGGTGTATGAGAAGCCGGAGGGGCAAATCCAGAGCTAGCTAAAGGCATAAACCCCGATGGCGAAGTGGGGATACTATAACGCGTTGCGCGCACTGTTGAAGGCGGCCGGTATCCCGATGGTTGCGAATTCTCATAATCGGGTTGATAAAGAGTATGCGTGGAGTAAGGAGGATTAGATGGTCCAGTGGGCGTGACAGGTCTATTGTATGAATACATAGACGACGCATCAGAGATGGAGGAAAGGGTCGAGAATCCTGACGAAGATGCTGATCTATAACTGTTTTGCGGTGGCTTTCGAAAGTGCGGTTAATCAAAAGAAGCAGCGATGACTGCCGGGTGAACTTACCGGGAAGCTTTCACGTCTTCGAGTGTCTGCGACTCCAAACTCTCCAAAGTTGCGAGTAAGATTATCTACAGAAGAGATATGGGTTTGTTCATACGGTGCCTGATATAAATCCAACTGGGCAAGGGAACTAGATGGTCGCAGCGATGGGGGTACAGAGTCCGACTGACGACGAGCATGATCCTGCAGAACACTCGTGGATGCGATGCGGTTAGGCTGGCTATGCTTCGATGACGATGGTTGTTCAGCCACAAAGGAACCCGGGCCAGCGTACAATTCGCTATGTTGATGTATTTGGTTCGCCTTTTTCTTCTGAGGTGGCTCGGGAGCCTATGAGAGAGATGAGAAAGTGTAGACTACCAAAGGACAGACACCCACATTAGACCAAAAGGTCATCTCCAGATAAACTTTTCCAGCAAATCTGTCTTTATGCATAAGGGTCCACCACTCTGAGAAGCAAGTTAGTACTCTGAGCACCGAGCAAAGTCAAAGTTGCTCACCGTCAGATTCTCCTTTGGTCAATACCTCTGTCAAATCCACAGTTCCTTCTCCGATGAGATCAGGCTCGCGGACATCGTCTGCATAACAAGCAATCTTCATGTTGGTGCCTCCTTTTATCTTCTGGGTTTTATGATCCTTAGGAGGAGGAGGGGGCGGGGTGCCACCTAGATCTCCCTGAGACGATTCGTCGACATCTTCATACATCGTAAACCGAATCTCTTCGTCCCACTCTGGGTGTTGGCCACCCCGCTTGATGGCCTTTGTTCGACGAGTTTGACCATCAATTGTTACAGCACAGTAGGGATCTTGCTTGCCTATGTGTCTTTTATTAGGCAAATGATTCTATTCGAAGAAACTCTGAGTTAGCGCAAGGCATCAGGGGATGGGCGGGGTACATACAGCTTTTAGAACGACAATAACAAGGGTGCCAATTTCACGGGGAGTGGAAGACATATTAGTGAACTGAATGGCTCGTCTCCTAGACTGAGAGAGATTCTTATGGTTTAAGTGAGAGGATCATTAACGGAGGCGGCTCAGTAGGTGCAATTCATCGAACAATCCATACTTTGCCTTTGTTTTACTTTGTAGCCACGCCTTTGCCTTTCGCGTCAACACATTGTTCATCAACTACACGCCTTACAGCCTTAGACAGGCTGTAGTAAGTACTTATATATGTATGTATACCCTACTGCGTATTACGCCGTAATTTCCCCAACAGAAATATCCATCAATGATTTCTATCATAGTCCGGGTACATAGCTCACAGCGTGGGTAAAGATTAGACCAGGCTTGCGACTAGCAAGGTCCAAAATCATTTCTGCAAAGTAGCTGTTCGCCCAAGCGAACCAAGGGCGAGTGTATACTCCATTGTATATCGATATTGACTCATGGATTAGACCTAAACCATCCGTGTTCTGTCAAGATATGAGCATGGCCCAAGAGTCACGAAGAGCCACATAGACCTACATTGACTATAGTATAAAGTGACTGGAGGATCTCTTCGTCGTCGTCAGTCCCATAAATCGCTGAAATTTGTGACATAGGCCTAGCAAAGAATGAGAAGAGACAGACCTAGATATTATAGAGACATACCAAGGGTTCCACTGACGGAATATCATCTCATTAGAGGTAATTGGCACGACGACATAGCACTAAATACTTACTGCGTCTACATGAGGTCCACTACAAGAAAAAACTTAGCAGTGTACTCTTTGAAGAGTAAGGGAAGACAAACCCAACACCATTGAATGTATTTCCAGCTACAAAGTAAGGGTTTCTTGCGGACAAAAGCAGCTCACGGGTGGCGATATATGTTGGGTCATCCTTGTCAAGGAATCCGAGGTAAGGCAGAGAAAGTAAGGACTAGTATCTTCTACGTGAATATGTATATCAAATATGACGGTAGCTTATACTCACTGGAACGTTTGCATCGTCCATCACATAGCGACCTCCGAAGCCTAATTCAATTAGTTCAGACCGTTTGACTCGAAGGATAGAAAAATGAATTTGTTCACCATTTGTCTCGTATGCAAAGATGTTGTCAACAACCTTGATTCGATGATGAGAAACACTATCTAAGCATCATCATGCTTATACTCACCGTGTTCGCCCAGACGGATTCCTTGATTCGACTGCTCCACTCTCTTGCTGACTGGCTTATGTTTTGTCCCTGGCCAGTGGAGTCAAGAATATCGGCTAGATGCGTCAGTTCGACGCTCAGCATTGCATTTGCAGGTGTGAGGAATGCTGCCCGGCATGTCAACACAGGAAAAGATATCCTTTAGAGAAGCATTACATACCAAAAGTGCTGAGATCATCTGACGGTCGATGGTGTGTGCCAACCTGAGGCATTTGAGCGTGAATTACAGTAAAAACAGGGCGAAAGAGAGCAAGCCAAACCATTCCAGTGTATGCCTTGGGTTCACCGTTTCCGCCATTATTCACTGCGGGCGACAGAGACCCAGCACTACCTGTCCAGTTGTAATACGAGATCAAGTTGAAGTCCTTGTCAAAGGTGGGCTGAGACTGCTCGTTGATGACACGAAAGATTTGGTCAATTGCAGTAAACCCTGTCATGTTCACATTGAGCTGATACTGCTGCGAAGGCATGGGAAGGGGACCGGGTGTATCACTCACAATTCTCATTCATGAAAGAAGAGTCTTTAGTAGCATTGTAGTATGACCTCGAGAGCTTTAAGAATCCGCAGAGCGAGTCTATTTCGTATTTGCACTCGAAGACCGTTTGATTGTTGACCGGCCTGACACCTCCGTTCAGCTATGTGCGAGCGAACTAACCGAGATGAACTTACGGGTTAACAATGACGCCATCAGCATAATCGTTATGAGACGGTGCAAGTCCGCTTTCCGGTGGCGGTTGGAACGCTCCGCCTGTGCAGACAATAAATTTACCGACAAATGTTTTGTTAGATTTTGAAGGACGTACAGTATGGATATTCAGAAACATAACGAGCTTCATTGTTGATTACCGCCTTCACCAATGTAGCCAGTTCTGGGTCAGTGGGAAGAAGACTGTAATAATGGGCAAACTGTTACATATCCGTCAGTACATGAGCAGTGAAAATAGAGATAATGGTGATTGACTTGATTTGCAGTGTCTCGAAGCCACTGAGCACTGAAGAGATGTCCCGTGTCAGCGAACTGAGGAGTGAGCTTGTATTGATTACACGAACGTGATATCCTATCAAGCACCCAGTATCGCTGTGTCAGTCAAAGGTCAATATCGGAGCAGGCAGTTGATGCTCACCCCGGTGATGATGAACGCAAGATTCTCTGTCTACACAGCATTAGTTAGAATAACTGAATACTTGTATTACATTACATACTGCATTGAAATACTTGACGGTTGTGTCTTTTGCAAGAAGGATATCGTTTTCAGCGCTCGCGATGAAATGAGATAAGAAAGTCAACCCACCCAGCGTATTTGGAAACGTATTCTCGAAGAGTTGAGCGATATCTGGATCCTTCAGACGTGCTTTCATGTCAGAAATGACCTTCTAGTTACCGACACTTCGTCAGATGCTTGTCCTAGAAGGGACACCGTGCTTCATGATTCACCTCTACCGAAGTACTATTGAATGTGCGGCAAGCAGGGTCAGGCCGCATGTAAGGCAGTCCTAGCGTTCCATTTGAACGTGGATCGTGAGGGGTCTGAGAATAGGTAGTAAAGTCGGGACATTGGGATTGAGCCAACGATGCGCTGCCTAGTAGCGCGGTGGCAGCGGCGACGCTGACGTTTCGAGGATTGAATCTCATTTGGCCGAACAATTCAAGGAACCAGGAGACGAAATCCAGAACGACAATGTAGTCCTTTAATACCGTCACTGCACCCTCAAATATAGATGGAAGCATGTGGGACTAGGGGGCCACGGGACCGCGTTTGCATCTGTCGCGTAAGGGTGGACCTGGATGGAACGGCACCGGTGCGTGCACTTGTGACCAAGGGCTATCAGCCGAGTCAAAGTCGTAGCCGAATATAATTGTTGAAGGAGGATTCGAGTCCTTGGTTGACAATTCCAATGCTATTCGAATTTTGCATGGCACCGCGGAGAAGTGCTACCACTTGCGAATTCCCACCCTGTTCCGCCAGTGCTCAGAGTCAGAGCACATTTCATCTCAAATTTATCTCACGTTTTTACCATAGATCAATACTCAAGATGGTACTATAGAAAAGTTAGGATACCAGTAGAAGCATAAGGCGATATAACGTGCTAGATATACAGATACGCAATCGAACAACACAAGAAGAGAAAAGAGAATCATAACGGTTGGAGGTTAGGCCCTAGGGCTCGGTACAGAGTGAAGTAGTTTTTATCTCCTCAGCTGAATCCTTCTTTGCTCCCTCGACCGACGACTGGCTCGACTACTTTGGACCTCTCCACCTTTCCTTCCCTATCTTCTGCAGGATGTTCGCCGTCTGGCACGATACTAGCACTGTCATCGACCGTTGTAGATTGAGCAACAGTATCTAAAGACAGCTGCCGCGTAATAGGAGCGGGAGTTTGAACATCTTCCTTATTAGATTCTTGTGAATTAGAATCATGAGTAGCTGGCTCTGAGGATATTGATTCGGGTTCCGGTTCAGTCTTCGCAGGCTGCAAAACCTGTACGGATGACTCCTTCGCTAGAGTATCTTCCGCAGTGAATTCCGAAGGAGTATTCACAGACTCTGAAGTCTCCGTAGAAAATTCTTCCGTTGAAGCAATATCCTCAGAGGCTTCCAGTCGAGTACTCGCAGACTCCAAAGCTTGCGTAGAGGATTTCTGCGTTGGAGAATCATCTTCATTAGTTGCTACATCGTCTGTCTTCTCATGAACATCCACATTCTCGGCGCTAAATGCACCCGTCCGAATGCTGTTGGCTGTCCAGAGACTCCTTTCTCTAGCCAAGGAAGAGGTTCCTGTCCCAACTTGTATTCGAGCGCTCCATCGACTAGCTTCGCTCTCCCAGCTTCCCCTCCTAGTGCTGCGTGGTCTCAAAGCTCTCAAGCTAGCATCGGCGTCTCGCTCGTCAAGAGGCTCCTCATCATCTTGACTTGTACTGTCTGCATCGGCAAAAGGTATCCCGAATTGCGACACGGAATCACCACCACCCCCAATGGCTGAAGGAGGAGAGGAACTCCAACCTGGGGTCCCAGAGCCCCCCACTCGTAAGCCTGGAATTGCATAGGCAGACGAAGCTAAGGTCAACATGGAGGCATTATCCATTGGGGGCGAAGAAGGACGTGGATTGTTTCGAGGATGATGTGTTGTGTGCAGAGGTGCTTGAACTGACGTGATACCACTTATTTGAGGCGTCGTCACAATGGACGAACGCGAAGAAGGTTGCGGTGAAGGCGGCAGGGCAGAAAATGTAATTGAAGCGCCACTGCCTATCAGATTAGGAACGGTCGACGTGGAGGAAGTCTGAGCATGAGTAGGACGCGCGCCCTGTGATGTTGGAGTGAGAGGAGCTTGGGCAATATGTGCCATGCCATTCCCATGAAGATCAATACTCAAGAGCGTGGTTGGCTTGGTGCTAGCCGCAATGCTTTTAAATGTGCGAGGATCTGAAAGATAGGAGGAAGATGAACGGGACGGAGACGGTGAAGGCGGTGAACTTGGGGGGATAGGGCGAAGAGAAGCATCTTCATCTGCTTCTAAAACGCTGCTTGGCGACCACGTAGATTCACGGGCTAGGGATTCATTCAAAGACCCTTCATCGTCTGAGATGGTAGAAATGTCAGGAGTATCGTCGCCATTCAAAGAGATAGTCTTTCTCTCAGCTGCCGCCAGTGCATTCAGCCTTCCTTGCTGCCTCCCACCATGAGCAGAAGCAGGCATTGGAGAAGAAGAAATCCGATTTGGTGCTCGTGCAGAGCCAGAACTTGAACCACGACCTTTTCCGATAGACAACTGACCACCATCGTCCGCTCTCTTCACCTTCACAGTCCCAGCTAGCTTCCGTTGAAACCAATTTATTATTGGCTTGCTAGAGCGGCGAGTGGCTTTCTTCTGCGGTACACCTTGCAAGATGAATTTAGACTGAGCGGTGGAAGTGGGCTTTGCAGCGGCAGTATCCTTCGGGCCAATAGGTGTCGAATTAGGAGCAGGAGCAGGAGCAGTGGTAGCTGTAATGGAAGGCGCCATGAGATAGTACTATGAGGGTGTGATATAAGAATAAATAAAAGAAAAAGTAGTTCAAGGTCAATGATGGTGGTTTGAGGGAAGGTTTGGTGCCACTGCCACTGGTGGCTCAGCGCAGATCGACTTCGGCCCAAATTGCAGGTGTGCATACACACCACCACCATGCCGTAATTATTTCTGGTTGCCATCCTTGGTAACTGATATTCGCTACAAGTTGAAGCTACACAAGCAGAATACATTCTCATTACAGGTACAAATTTTATCGCATCTAGTTTACCAGTCCATTCGTTTAGGGGTCTTCTTCGCGGCGACAGGTATTTTACCAGCCTTGTATCCGAAACCATCCAACCATGGCCAAATTTCGCTTCGCCTATACTCAAAGGACTCGATTGAATCCACGTCCTGCAAAGTCAAGGCAATATCATCTAACCCATTGAGCAAACAGTGTCTCCGGAAAGTATCTGTACTGAATGGTACCGCAGCTTTTCCGTTGGGGCGACGAATCTCCTGTTTATCTAGATCAACTTCAAGGTCCAAACCTGCTTCCGCATCTTCGGCGAGGGCAATGCACTGCTCCTGAGGAATGGCGACAGGAAGCATACCGTTCTGCATCGCGTTGTTCCGGAAAATATCCGCAAAGCTTGGTGCAATAACACAGCGAATACCAAAGTCATTCCTGATTTTCTATCGTAAGAGACTGGAAACAACACGAGGGAATGCAGTACTTACAAGCTCCATGGTGCATGCTCGCGGGAGCTTCCGCAGCCAAAGTTCTTCCCGGTGCAAACCAAGATCTTGGCGTGAGTGTATGGTTCACGGTTCAGAACAAAATCTGTGTCAGCACCGGTGGCGGGGTCTTTACGGAGAGTGTAGAATAAAGCATTTGCGAGACCAGTTCTCTTCAGAGTCTTCAAGAACTGCTTAGGAATAATCATGTCGGTGTCGACATTTTCAATGTGTAGCGGGGCAACAATGCCCTTCACAACAGTGAATTTCTGAACCGAGGAAGGTGTTTCACTAGGAGGTAAAGAAGTCCCGGTAGAAGGCGTAGCTGGCTGTTCAGGAGCAGGTGAAGGCAGCACCGGATCGTCCATGAGGTCTAATGCATTAGTGAGTTTGAGCTTCGGTCCAGCAGCGATATTTGCCTCCGCTGTAGAGCCGAGATACTTCCGGACATCAGTCAATTTTCCAGTCATGGCAGCAGCAGCAGCCATAGCAGGGCTGAGCAGATGCGTCCGACCACCGGCCCCTTGGCGGCCCTCGAAGTTACGATTGCTCGTGCTCGCACACCGCTCGCCTGGCGACAACTGATCGGGATTCATGCCCAGACACATGGAACAACCAGCTTCACGCCAGTCGAAGCCAGCACGCTTGAATACAGCATCTAACCCTTCAGCTTCAGCTTGCTTTTTGATCAGACCTGAACCTGGGACGATCATCGCCAATACTCCGGGAGCGACCTTGGCCTCGGGCCCAGCTGCCAAAACGATTTTCGCAGCGGAACGAAGATCTTCAATTCTACTGTTGGTGCAAGAGCCGATGAAGACCTTGTCAATCTTGACATCCTCCATGGGTGTGTTCGGAGACAAGCCCATGTAAGTCAGCGAACGCGTCACGGAGGCACGCTTTACGGGATCGGCAATCGAAGAAGGATCAGGGACTACGCCAGTGATAGGGACGACGTCCTGAGGAGAGGTACCCCAAGTGACAGTGGGGACGATGTCAGAAGCGGGGATGTTCACCTCGATGTCGAATTTCGCATCTTCGTCTGATTTCAGAGTTCTCCAGTAGGCTTCTGCACGATCCCATACCTCTCCCTTCGGTGCAAGAGGACGATTGCGCAAGTAGGCAAACGTAATTTCGTCAGGTGCGATCATACCTGCGCGCGCACCAGCTTCGATACTCATGTTACACATACTCATTCTTGCCTCCATACTGAAGCCACGAATGACGGACCCAGCATATTCGATGACACATCCCGTACCACCTGCTGTACCAATGACACCGATGATATGCAAAACAACGTCTTTGGAGGTAACGCCTTCATGAAGCTCCCCATCCACAGTGATACGCATGTTTTTTCCTTTCTTCTGCAGCAAGGTCTGCGTAGCAAGGACATGTTCGACTTCAGAGGTTCCGATACCAAACGCCAGAGAGCCGAAAGCTCCATGCGCTGAACGTGTGATCAGTGAGCAATAAATTAGCGAAACTTGGAAGTACTAACTTGATGTGTGAGAGTCACCGCAAACACAAGTGATGCCCGGGAGCTTTGAGAAGGTGTCAACTCGTGTCAACTCGCAATTATACACGGTAAGAGATGATGCTCACAGTAAATCCTTGCTCAGGCCCGATAATGTGGACAATTCCTATAAAACCGTTAAGTCAACCTGGACCCTTGGGTAACTCACAACTGACCTTGGCGTTTGTCAGTCATGCCAAAGTACGTCAGCCCAAACTCTTTCACATTTTCTTCAAGAGCCATGCATTGTGCTCGCGAATCCGGTTCAGCAATGAAGGATTCAACGTTTGAGAAATTCTTGCGTGACGCTGTACTAGATAGATGTATGATGTCATCAGATGGCTAGCAGCACTGGGATCAAGGGGCGTACGGAACATTATGATCCACAGTTGCAAGAGTGCAGTCCGGGCGGCGGACCTTGCGTCCAGCATTTCGTCTGAGCAATTGAATCGTAAGAACAATAGGTATATGACAAAGTCAACGCGACTTGCAATCCTTCGAATGCTTGAGGACTCGTAACTTCATGAACAAGATGGCTATCAATAATATCGTCAAAGATTGAACATGAGGATATAGATCATGTAGCAGGGATACGTACCGGTCGATATAGATTAATGCCAATCCGTCTTTCTTAACCTCGCTATAGCACATGATTAGAATATCTGATCGCGAGCGATATCGCCTCACTTACACTACATGGTCATCCCAAACTTTGTCATAAAGAGTACGGGGAGGAGTAGTAGGGGCAGGCATAGCAAATAGACGAATAACGAAGGAGAATGGGGACACTGTTACTGTAGGTTTTTATATGCTGACCTGTCGGAAATGAGATTTCAGTGAACGACTTTCGGTTTGCTTTCGGCCGACTGTTTTCGGCTTTTCGTGCCAGCCAATCAAATGCCGCAGAACTGTCATTCACCAGCCAACGGTCTTGAAATCTGTCGCTTTTCTTTACCCATAGCTTTGCATTATGATTACTATCTGAATGTTATATATTGACTGCGTACCAGAGGGTTCGACTCTGAAGATCAGGTGAAATGTCCTGGAAATGCCCTGGAAATGTCCGAGTCTTGACAATTTTTGAGCCATGACTAAATAAAGCAGCAGCTGTACAGTTTCTCAAGCCACCCATTTGCAGCTCGTGGCAGTGCACTTACATAGTTTCCAAATTCGTACATCCCATCCTCAAGACCGCCTTCGACGACGCCATGGCCAAATCCAAGAAGTACGTACGGTAGCTGAAAAGAGACGCGACATTGCTAAAGATCCGTTTCAGCCATACCAACCACAACCAGAACAAGAAGGCTCACAAAAATGGCATCAAGAAGCCAAAGTCTAGCAGGACACGGTCGTTGAAGGGTGTATGTATAGGATCCTTTCTACTCTCTCGACTCTATTGGCTGAGTTATAAATGTTCAATAGGTTGACCCCAAGGTTCGCTGAGAAAAGGCTTGTCTAGGTAAAAATCACATCTAACAGATCTACCTCTTTCAGTTCCGTCGTAATGCTCGATTTGCGCTCGTTGGCTCAGTGCGTCTTCCCTCTGTTTTTTACCTATTCATCTTGTTCATTATGCCTTCTATAGCACAAAGCACGGGCAGAGCAGAAGGCAGCATCATAAAATATAGATTGTCGCAACCCTTTTGTCTTCATGTTGTACCATCAAGTTGGTTGGACTGCTTTGCAGATGGCGAGGTTCTCCAGCGTTAGGTCTTTCCATGCCATGTGTATGCGATCTCTATGCCATCTGAAAATACAGATACTCTCAAAAACATCATTCTACGCTGTGGTCTGACCCTGAATACCTACTGTTCTGTCCTCCGAATGTTGGCTCGCTGTTGAAGGAGATGTCAAAGATGTAGATGTTCTGACTATCACTGGGCTATCTGATAACATCTCATCTACAATTCTTAAGTACTTTCTAAGATTTGACTATAGTTCAGGAAAGGCTGCGCATTACAATATGTTCGAAATTTTCAAGTATAAATGAGTATCCCAAGGTTATCGGGTCGTGACTTTCTTTTCCCTGTCCAAGGTGGCCCTCAAACGGAATGCCTACAAAGAGAGTATAACTCAGTCAAGTCAACAATACAACTGTGCTGGACTCACAGCAGCTTCCTCAGGACGTAGTGCGCCCTTGGCCATGTTGTGCTTGCCAACTCTCAACTTCGTGGTCCTAGACGCAGTAAGAGTTTTGTTGGGCGCATTATCGCTTTGTTCTAAAACGGCTTTGCATTCCTCCTCAGTCGCAGGACGTCCATCCAGAAGGGAAAAGAACTTGAGTCGYAGGATTGCTTTGATTCGCTCGAAAGAGAGTGTCGAGTACCAGCCATCTCGTTCCTAAACCATCGTTGAACTTCCCGTTAARCMCAGAAKTCAGCTACTTACATCGCACGTTTCCCGAACATCGTCAGARTTCTCRATCATTTCYTTCAACATCGGATCGGTAATGTCGCAGAGTTGGAAAGCTGCCGTTTCCTTGGTCAATGTGATACCGTCGAAGATATGTGARGTCCTAACGGTCAAGCACTTCTGCAAAGTTATAGTCGAGGCAACACAAAATRTTCGCACCTRGGTTCCTCTCTGTCTAGCTGAAACGTGCTGCTGGTAGCTGCGCGTTCTTGGCGTCTAATAATTACTGAAGGTCTGTTGATTGGATGGTTCGCATTGCGAAAATATAGACGTTGGTAACTGAATCAGAGTGTTAGCTGGTTGTGGGCTGGTATTTTGGGGCAGAAGTACAATTTGGCATTAGGATCTTGCCTTGGATCATATCCAAGTCTCACAAGGGTGTCCCGCCAAGGGCCATCTTGAAAAACATAACAAACTAAGGGAAGGATGATCTTCGAACTTGAAAGAGTTTGAGACAGGAAGAATTACTACATGATATAGTGGACTCACTTGTGTATTTCCCGAGATACTGCAGGAGATACTTGATTGAAAAGAGACATCCGTGTCCAGATGGGACGCTCTTTAAAAAGCTAAGGAAACAGTAAGTGTCATACAGTGTGACTTGAGACCAATGCAGACCTCATCCAGTCTTTTGAGAATATTTTTGTCGACCTGCCCTCTCACCTCCTCGACATTTGGCGGCGGTTGGTCTGGTACCTATAATGAACGTTATCCAATGAATGTATGATTTCATACATCAAACAAACCAATGTGTCTGTAAAGGATATAGTTGCAGGTCCATATCCTCTCCAACGCATTCTATTAATCAAACGCTTTTTCTCTTCGCCTGTTTCCTCGTCAACCACATTTGATACCATAGAGGCTGGATTCCCCTTAAAACTGCCAGAGATTGTCAGTCAAGAAACACGTTAGATATGGAGCACTTACTTGTAATTTTGGGAGATTGCTTGACGACTGAAGATTGGAGGCGGGAACATTCGAATATTACTACGAGTTCCTTGTGGCACGGAGGTCGTCCTAATTGTCGAGGTTTCTTGCTCGCTCATCAATTGCGGATCGAGGTTCATTGCAAATTCAGTATCGACGGGAGCAGGAGGTGTATCTGTAGGTATTGCGTAGTCTTCCTTTTCTGTTGGAATTCGGTACGTGCTGATAGCCTCCACTTCCAAAAAAGATATAGGAGACAATGCGACTTCGGACGTGCGAATGACATACCATCCATATTATCCATAGATGACCGTAGTTGGGACAGAGGATCATTGGAATCCGGCTGATACTGATAGTCGGCCATACCTGTCTCAGGAATATTGAGATTGACAACAGACTGCAAAGAGAGCTCGACTCACTTCTGAATCTGACCGTCTTGGAGAGTATGCCTACAGCCTCAGCCCGGTATTCCCCAACAATCGAATTAGTAGTCTCATCATTCGACGCAACTCTTTTCTTTTTCCTTCGAGTGACCTTTAGCAGAATACTGTTTGTGGTGACAACTTCACCTGGCACCGGATGTGCGAAGGAGTTACCAGGTCTCAATTGGAGCTCAACTAATGCGTCGGCTTTAGAAACACCACGTTTGAAAGCGTTTTCTAAGGTAGAAAGACCGCCTAGATTCCGGATAGCCTGGGGTATTGATTCTGGGAGAACATAACCGGGATATTCGATCGAATAAAAATGAGTAGCAGGAAGGTTGTATTGAGGAGCTGGAACAGATGAAATTACAGATGAGATTGCTGATGAGGGAAGAGTATAAGATGTTGATGGCAGTGGTTGATACTGCATTTTGGACTCGAGAGTTGAGGAGTGCTTGAAAGGATAAGATAAGATAGGCGCGCGCTGGTAAGTACTTATAAGCGCTCGCCAGTTTTCGCGAATCATTTTAGTCAGTAAGCCAGTGGTGGCAGATGTGAGGTCTGTGAGCGGCTTATGGTATTACAGATGGTATACATACATACAACAGGTATCACAAATTACAGCCAATGATAGAAATAGACATCAGGATATGGCACAACTCCCATGCGTCGCATCCCATACTGTCTGCCCTCTCCAGCAGAATCCGAATACAGCGGCGAGGAGCAAAACACACATAGATGGATGAAGAAAAACTTCGTGTAGGGACTATCTATCGGCACGGAATTTCTGGAGGAGAAAACAGTCTACTTTGGCTGTTACTCGGCTGCTACCCTGGTAGTTCAGAGTCCATGGGTGGGTGCGACTCAGCTGTTGCAGGCGAGTCCTTTTCCACCCCGTCCGTTGGCGCCGTGATCATCGTAGTATCTACGATACCTTCTCGCCGATCTTCACTTACTGCTGGTGCTGATGAACTCCCCACGTCGTCAGAGCTGGGCTCGACCAAAGTAGGCTCATGGAGGTTGAGCTCACTCGGTCCAGTACTAGTAAGTTCATTCCGCCCCGTTGACAAGGCGGAAGTAGCACTACCGCCTCTATCAATACTGCTTGGATCAGGAGCAGATATCAACCTCGGCGTAGACCTTCGTGAATTTGACGTAGCCGCTGATACCTTGGGATCGGCAGGAGAAATCATCCTGGGTGTTGAGGATCCTGTCCTAGACGATTCGGCTTTGCTCTTCCTCGAAGCACTCGCGCGTTTGTCCTTCGCGGCAGCGACAGCAGCTTTCGTAGCTCTTGTCTTCCGCCCACTTTTCGTCGTTGTGCTTAAAATCTCCTCTTCTGTGGCCCTCTCCTTCTCATGGTCTACTGCTGAAGAGGCGTCCTCTAAGCTCCTCTCCTTGCCTTTGCCCTTGGACTTAGCTCTTGGATTCGGCTTTTCACTGCTAAAAGCTGCCGCTGCTTGATCAGCAAGTACATCAAGCGCGCTACGTACGCGTGCGCTGACATTTTCGGAGCTACTGCCGCTGGCAACAGCAGCTGTGGAAGTGACTTTCCTCCTTTTCTGCGTTGGGGTCGTCGGCTGCTCGAGGACGTTTGATCTCCTTCTAGCCCCAAGTTCACTGGAACCACCTGCATTCCGTTGAGCGCCGTTATCGGTCCCATCCATCATACTTCGGGCAGCGCTCAACAACGAATCCATGGGTGTCGGAGGAAGCGTCTCCGGCGGTCGGTGGTAACCTGTGAATCGTGCACTACCAAGGGACTCTGTTGTTGCAGGACTAATCATATTTGTACCAGCTCCAACCATGCGGGTCGCTGGAGCCGTCCTTTTTGGTGTTTTCGGGCTAGTAAATGCCGCAACCAAGGTAGAAGGTACTGCATCATTGCTGCTACTGGCAGTTGATTGATTAGCAGGATTTGTATTTCTGCTATTGGTATCCTTGCTCTTTGTGTCATTGCTGGTGGCAGTGGCATTCCCGCCCGCCGAAGGACGATAGTAGCCTGTGATACCGGCTGCCAGGCGCTCTTTCTGCATTTTTGCTCTTTCCTGTTGTTCCTTATCCCTTTCCTTTTCCCTTTCGGCCTCAACAAGACCGGCTGCAATAGCAGCACGTTCGCGACCGATTTTACGGGCAGCGAGAAGGATGTGTTCAGAGCGCGCATCCGAAGTAAGTGGAAGTGTAGGAACGGAGGCTTTGGCACCTGTTTTATTGTTTCCCCCGGATCTCGAACCCTTTGAAACCGCATTACGAGTAGTATTCCCAATAGTGTGAGGTAGAGAAGTGGGGGAAGGCTGCAATGATATCGGCGGACGAAGTAAATGTTGATAAATAGCAGGCGCAGACGCGTTGCCAGGCGAATCTCTGGGGGCAATTGGTGCAGCTGATGGAGAGGGAATACTCTCCTGGGTCCGGGAGTGAATCGTAGTTGCAGTGCTGATTACACCTTCTGCCCACGGAGGCTTAGCTTGGTGCATCGGAGCAGGATTTATAACGGTCCCACTACCATTATTCCCCCTTGCATTCGAGGCAGTGGCAGGAGTGCTTGCACCTGCCGGATTTTCGCTGTCACTCACGTCTTCCCCCTCAGCTGCATCAGCCAAAGTAACAGGAATACCCTTCTCCTTCTCCCTCTTTTTCCTACGACTGAGCTTAGCGCGCTGCGCAGAGACGGCAGCCAGACCTGTTGGCGCCGGGTAAGGTAGGCTAGAGAGATAAGACGAGGCATGAGTCATCGCGGAAAGTGTAGGCATTGAAGGGAAAGGCTGAAGGAGAAGCATGGGCTTGAGTTTGAATATTTCATTTTCGAGGGTATTGAGCCGCGCCGATGTTTCTTGTTCCTAACACAGAAGTCAGCTGGAAACTCGTACATCCCAAATAGAATCCTAGGAAGCATAGTCAAAGGAAAAGAAAAAGGAAAACCAGTGAAATGAGGGTATAGACAGCGGAAAAAGGATGAAAGCCGGTTAACAGCAATCATAGGTAATATTAGCTCCAAGCCATTCCGCAGAAGAATAGATTACGAAAAGCAAAGTGTTGGTCATAGCCGAGAAAACTCACCTTATGGCGGAGCTCTGTATTATCGGCTTGCAAGGAATTGCAGTAACGCTCTAGGTCCTAAACGGTTCTGATAAGTTAGCTGAAGATGAATGAAATAGATCTCTAAACGCACCTCTTGCTTTGTTGAGTAATGGTCCTTCTTATTTCTTTGCGCAATGAGAGCTTCAGAGACTCTTGCCCATCCATCCTTTTCCGACTGCCATCGAGCCCTCTCTTCCTCTGTTTGTTGGATCAAGTAGTCTCTTTGGGAGGTCAGCTGCGATATAAGATTCGCTTGACACATGACCTGCGCTGAACTAGGTCGTGTGGGTTCGGTAAGTCTCATTACCTGCGGAGCGAGACAGTCGAATCAAAAACGCCACTTGTAAAGTGCTATACGTACCATACTAGCAAGTTCTTGCTCTCTTGAGCTCATCCCTATGAGTTCTGTAGATTGTGTGCTCATCTCAACGACTCTTCTGCGAAAATTCGCTACCTCCTCGTCCTGAAGCGGCTCCGGCGAATCTGATCTCTGAGTGGAGTGGCCCCCCGGTGTATCTTGATGGTCCAAGGAGTCATTTGATTGAGGTGCAGGAGAAGGAGACATTGTGTGTATTATCTCAGACAAAGCCAGGGATGTTGGCGGATGGTCAGCAACCATAACAGCCATTTGAAGGGGAGGGAAGACCAGGTCAATGCGGCGCGCACCAAATGTGCAACACTGACAAACAAGTTCGCGCTTGTCACATGATGAATTTCTCACAGGACCGACCGGCAGCCGCCGCCCCCGGGAGTCCGGCAAGGTCTCTACCTCTAAGCTTAAGAATGTCCATTTTGTAGCCTTTATTCGAAGTTCTGATTGATATTTAAGTACTTAGAGGTCACTGTTGCTCCGAGAGTCTATGCATTTACGGAAGGAAGCATAACATAAGGAAGGCTGTTGCTTCCAGGTAGATATGCAGTTACAGAACGCGTGTATCATACCAAGAAGGCGGGTCGTAAAGGTGAGCGAGAGAGATTCCCCAGATATCATCTATTAACAAGTATAGTGACAAGACTGACTAGATAGTCTTCCAATCCGTTTCAAGAATGTCTGAAACCCAGGGTCTTTCGCTGCCATGGTGCAAGGGGTAGCTTTGACGAGTGCAAGAAATTACTTGAAAGACATTGCTCAACTCGCATTTGGACATTGATGATATAGATAGAATGAATGCAAAAGTGGGAATCATTCTTTCTTCATGGCAGCCATAATCTCTACGACAAGGTTCTACAAACACTCTGAGCTGTAATGCATGTGGAACAAGTAGCAGACGCACTTTATCAGTAATATCAATGCCCGCCTTCTTGAATTCTTCAGCGAGCTTCATTCCGCTTTCCCGAGCTTGTTTATCCATAGCGATTTTCATCAACTGCATGGGAGAGGGTGGTTTTCCGGAGGTCATATCCATGCCTGACCATCAGTTATTTAGAAACGTTTTGAAGTCTCGTAGACGTAGTGAGGAAACTACCTGATCTTTGCAGAACTTCTGCAAACTCGCGCATGGCATTCATGGCCTCTGGAGCATTCTGCAGCTTACGTGCTAACGTGGTATTACTGAGTCTAGCGTAGAGCTCTGCAAGCTCGGAATCATGACTTGCTCGCCGAGGAAAGCTAGAGGAGAATGAACGATGTATTGGTGATAGATTCCGTACTCGTGGACATCGAGTGACGATAGTGAGGGAACGAAAAAAACGTGAGGATAGCATTGTCGCTAGAGGCTGGTTGGAGGGAGTTTGAATTCCATTCAACGCGTGACGTTATAAACGCCTGACTTACTCTGATTCTACCTAATTCTCCTTGGACTCTCCCAAGACGTGTCAGCGCGCGACTTGAAACTTGAATAGCAGGTAGGTACCAAAATGCCTTTTCTCGAGGGAAGGACTGGGTCCTGACCGCTGTTCAGTACATCTGCGTGCTGACATCGGGGCACGGATCCTTCTCTTGCATGGACAACGATTATTTCTCCATCGACGCGATTCTAGCCGAAAACCAGGTTCGATATTCCTTTCGCTGCTTTCTTATCTCTAAAGCTAACATCATCGCAGAAGATACAATGCACCTTCAAGCACAATATCCCTGACATGGGTCATCTTGGCGGCGGTTCTGAGCGTGATGTACAACCTTTTCGACAAGTTCTCAGATTGAATCTGATCCTTTACTTTGTGTAGATTGCTGCTCTTAGCAAGCGGCAGATACCGATCTGGCTAGCCTACACTATTATATTCTCGTGTGTCTCTTAGCATTCTATGGCAGTAAAACTCGTGCTAAACTGTGCAGTGACTGGGCAGAGTTCAACATTCCCTCGCCGTTTGGTATTAAGGTACGGAATGCTCTAAAGGCAGAGCCCCGAAGCGTAAAACTATCCAACTTAGTGGGTGCAGGCGGGTCATGGTATGGGTTCGGAAAGATCATCATGGATATGTGCGTTATTGTCATTTGCTTCTTATACCTGGAATAACGATGTCCACGACATGATAGACTTAGCGATGAACAAGGAAATGAAATATCTGAAATGCTGACATCGGTGAGCATAGAGCACACACTAGGTACCCCTAAACCTAAATTGTCAATCCCAAAGACATTCAAAGGAAGGCTTGTTGAAGTCATCGACCAAGCGCAGCACTTTGCTGCATTGGGTCCGGTGGGAGGGGGTGCGGGAAGTTCGGGCGACTCTACACAAACATTTCGAGAGGGTCTGGACACAACGGAGCGCGAATGTGAGTATCTCCCAGGATTTTGTTCGTGACAGACATTAATATCTACAAGTATTCACATTAGCCCAAGAGAGCGCAAAGCGCATGAAGAAATGGTACGAAGAGAGCGACAGAGTAAAACGATAAAACTCGCGTTCATATATCCTTCTTTGACTCCTTGGAATTTTTGAGCCCTGTTTCCTGCTCGTCTGCTTGCTGTACTGTGCTGTTTTTCAGTTCATAAACAAACCTGTTGTATTCTGGGCTATTAGCTATGAAATCTGTACATCTGTATGACACTCGCCACTTGACGCTCGCCCAAAGACCCAGCTCTATAAGGATGAGAGCCAGTATGTGTACATTTCCTGCAGTGCCATACAGCAAGCCGAGCAAAACAAAAAGTAATGTTGTGAAAGCAACGTCCAAAATCAATAGAAATGTTGGATGCATAGAAGATCCAGGTTTCAATATGTCTGAGAAGAAAGAAATGGCAGAGTTTTCGTTGGGCTGTTCCTCAGTCATGGTGGTGTTTAGCAGAAAGAATGCTGATGTAATTTTCTTAGCTGAGCAAGAGCGCCAAGCAAGCGCCGCGTTGGATGACTCTAATGTTGGCGCGCGAAAGGGTAAACGACGATGTAATTAATGGAAACATAGTACTTATGACACTATTGTACACTGGGCTGAAAGGTTTGTGACAGACTGCACTTTGTGCAGTAGTAGCAGCCCTACTACATATATCAGGACGTCAGGCTTTCAAGCTTCAGGCCTAGCCTATGCTAAGCCTATGGACTCATGAGCACAGTGTAGGATCACTCTGAATATACTGTTCAACTTGCCTGCCTCCAGACAAACTCTGTTCTCCATTTCTCACATCCTGAAAGTTGATGTCTTCTTTCCAACCACTGCCATGCATGCTGTTCTTTCTCTTGTGAACTCGACCTACTTAAACGGAGACGCATGTTCCGGTCCACACCACTTGCTGCGGCAGGTTGTTCTTCGGAATCTTCGTTTGCTACAGCATGATGTTGAGAAGATTGAAAATAAACGCGACTTGATGATCACAAACCGGATTCAAGATCAAAAACACCAATCCACTCGAAATAGTCCTGAACGAGGGTTGACACAGCTCGCAAAGATGGCGTTTCTCCTTGGAATGGATGCCCGCGATACGATTGCTGTCGCACGACAGGCAGCTTGAGAAGATCCAGTCGAGAGTCAAAGACCGCAAGTGATGCTGTGTTTGATGGCGAAGACGAACTTCCAATCCAGGCAGTGAAGCGTCAATACGAGCTTTTGCCAAGCACCTCCTAAGACATACCCAAAATAGCTCACTAGAGACATTGCTCGTGTCACCAGGGAGATATAGGATGAGACAGTCCAAGAATGCCTTCGAAGTTGAGTTCATTTGGATTTTCTGACGAAGAAAGGAACATACAGCGCTTCGTTGGCTTGAGACTGTGTTAAAAAATACACAGAAGGTTCATGAAGAACGATCAGGGTCGGTGCAGAACGCAATGTTATTTTCGGATGAACAGTGTTGAGATCGGTACCAGCTCCTGGGACATGAAATGCAGAGAGAAGAAGAGACATATGAGCGGGACTTGGGGGATAGCTGACAGCCTAGGTTTGAGAGGCGATAACCAGAATCGAAACGGCAGCACCGACTAGAGTTGTACCCGGGAGGAAGACTCCATGACTGAGCCGTGTCCAGAATGAGTTGATAGCCAAGCATCGTTAAACTCTTTGAGGTCACTGGCAAGGAGCGCAGCAGACAGCACGATGACAGAAGACTCCGGAGATTGAGCAGTATGAGATATCGCGAGATGAATAGGTGCCGAAATATGATAAGGACCCTTGATGAGAAGAGACTTGAATTGAGGTAGTAGCTGTGCAGCTGGGGGAAAAAGAGAAAGCATGCTGTACAGGGCGCTTATTATTCGACAGCTCCTCCTTAGCCGCCTACATAACGCCGTTTACTTATATGAAGGACCACAGCTATGCTTCCCTACACAGTGTCCTTTCTTCCCTTCCCCCTGGATACCTTCCTGCATCTCGTTTAGATCATGACTCCCCGCCAAAACTCACTTGCTCTTCTGGTTTCCTTGGGCAAGACTGCGGCGCAGATTACTGCTTATTTTGCGCCCTTTCCTGCTCTGTCTCCTGCGGCAGAACTACTCTGTGGAATAATACAACTCTGCGAAAATGTTGTTTCCAATCGGTGAGAGGTGCCATATTCATGATTAGATGTTGTCTAACCCGTGTTTCGTGTTAAAGTCATGAGGCGCGACAACTCAGAGATCGATGCCATACACTGCTGCTGGCGGCAAAGGAAAGTAGACAAGTAACTTCAGACAGTATGACTGATGCTTTCCAGGCCATCCAAGAGTATGTTTCCTAACATTGCACTGAAAACAGCGCTGATATATATACCGTCCGACTAGATGTATTATGAACGTAAAGACAGGAATGCATAACTGGGTCAATATGGGCCGTATTGATGCCTTTCTTCGTCAAGCCGAAATCAAGGCAGACATAGCACGATGTCATGCATCAATTTCGAATTGTCTGACAAAATTCCAGGTATGCTCGAATCCAACGTATGTATGCCCACCAGTCGCGCTGATCGGTGCTAACGCAGTTAGTTTCTCATCTTGAAATCAACCATTGGCAAGAAGAGTTCTCTGCCAACGCCAAGCGCGATCACCAAGAAATGATAGAATATCTCTCCGAAATACAAAACTCCCAAATTCTCGTTCAAGACACTTTGAATGAACAAACTCGCATGATGGAAATGATGATTATGATGCAAAAGGCAGGGATTTAATAGTATTAAGTACGCCCTGTTCAGTGAACTGACTATGTTTTAGGCCATGAGTGAAAATAAGCATGCCGCAGATCGGATGCACAATGGACTTTCTAGCAATCTCTACCAATTACAGCTTCAATCCAATGAAATATTACCAAACCTACATCTTAACTCTGGAGAAGTGACCCGAATTGGCCAATTTCCCGTCAGCGGAACAGCAGCTATGGATATCTATGAAGGTCTGTACCTTCAACGCGAAAAGGTCGCCATCAAAGTTGTGCGCGCTGTCAACTCCAACGAGCATAGCATGCGGGTCTGTCTCTGGCTTCAATATTTCAGGGTCTTTGCTTACCTGACCGTTAGCGCTTCATGAGGGAGGTAAATGTCTGGGCAGAAATATGGAGAGTTGACCGCGGAAAACACGTCCTCCCCTTCTATGGATTCTGTCAGAATGATGGACCTTTCCCGTGAGCCGCCTGCTTAAATGACATTTGAGCTATCGCTCATACTTTACTAGATATATGGTTAGCCCATGGCAGCAAAACGGAAATGCTTTGGCGTATGTCAAGAAATACGATTTGTCGGTCAACTATCGAAAAATGGTCTGTTTCTAGGTTTACTCTTTGCTTTTATAGAATTTGTGACCGATTTCCTCGTGCAGATCAGACACATAGCTCTCGGATTGGAGGTCCTGCACGACATGAGTGTCGTTCATGGTGACATTAAGGCGGTGTGTGGTTTTAGTATGACTGTCTCTGTCAGCCAATTCACGTTTCACACAGGGTAACATTGTCATCAATGCCCGCGGAGACCCTCTATTGGCCGATTTTGGCCTTTCTCAGGCAAGTATGCTACATGAAATATATCTGATGGCAGTTAATTTGTGTTTCCTGTATAGATTGTGGAAGACATTACCGGTATACCTTTCACACAGAGTCGCGGTGTGTCAGACTCTTACCGATGGTTTGCGCCGGAGGTCTGCGTCGGACAGGGGGTTCTCTCCGCCAGTTCTGACATTTATGCGCTAGGGATGACGATACTCGAGGTATCTAGCCGCTATTCATTTCTTCTTAGAAATAAGGAACTTATGAACCTTCACCAGCTTCTTACCCATCAACAGCCGTATGGCAATATCAAACATACAACTGAAGTTGTCATTAGGTCTTCGCGAGGCGAGTTCCCTGCTAGGCCCATGGAGGAGCGCATCATTCAGAGAGGGCTCGACGACCAGCTTTGGCAGCTGCTGAGTAAATGCTGGAACCCTGCACCCTCCGAGCGACCGTCAATCAAGGAGGTTCTTGACGAACTTCCTCAACAATGACTGTAGCATTTTCTATGTACCAGTATATATATCTATGGATGTCATCAATCTGCTTCGGATTTTAGTGTATTGATACTACATGTAATCACATTCATTGTAATAATTAGTTGTAAGAAAGTTTTTGGCACGCTTTGGCCTCTGGGTACTTGCACTTACATTATCCCGACTAATTGCCGAGCCTACGTACCTACCCTGGATTTCTGTCTTCAACTCATACCGACTTATGAACTCAGGGTTCTATGCATCCTTTTGCCTCATATGTGCTTCGAAATTACTACAAAGCAACTGGTTGGAATGAAGATAATCTCTTCACCAACTTGACCCGCTCATCCGATGGTCTGTTCTCCTCTGCAATTCAAGCTTCTGATATTGAACTACTTCTTGTAGCGATTCTCGATTTTACGGTCCCTAAAGGGCTTCATCTCTCTATATCAAAATCTCCCAATGCTCTGTTTAGAACGACGTATTCTATAAATGCTATGCCCTCGCTGAATGGGTCGGTCGGGTACATATTCACGTCGTGCGACCTGGATATACAGACATCTGGCAGCGTCCGCTTCAAGGATATGATAGAGCGTTTCAGAGTCTATGATCAACCCCGAAGACCTGAAGGGAAAGGAGAGGAATGGCTTGCCGGTGAGCGAGTAGATGCAAGAGGTCCGTGTCCATTCCTTTAGATGTTCTAGTTATTGACGAGGAGAATAGATTACCTTATGTATGGGCGTTTATACATACCAACAGGAAGATTAGATGCCCTATACTCGACCAGGCTGTCACCTACGTTGCAGGCCATCGTTGCTGCCATCTCGGAGCCACCTTCCGCCATACGGCCTGACTTGGGAGGGCGGTCGAACATGAGCAACCTCATGGTGTCACTACAACACGACGTGGGCAAATGGTGCACGGAATATACCTATAGTGCAGAGGATGGCATGTGGGGGCTCAAGGTGCTTCATAATTTTGGAAAGTTGGGTCAGGCAGCGGACTCGCCAGAAGACGCCGCGTCAATTACCCTCCCTACTCGAGTTGGAATCAAACGAGTGGACGAAGAGGATGCTGTAGAGGGTGGGCTGAGGGGGCGCTTGTCTGCCGGCGCTGAATTCTACTTTAGTGCGAAGGAACGAAGTGCTGGAGGTTAGTACCCGTATCCTTTTTTCTTCCTTAGACAGATGTGATGGGCTGGCTTTAACAGTGTCCACCGGAATTCGTTTCTCAACTTCTCCTGATGCTACACCGCCGTCCTACCAAATACCTCCACCCTCCTCGTCCCCATTCTCCTCAGCTTCCAAAATCCAACCTTCCCAGCCCCCCACGACCATAACCGCATTGTTCAATCCCATGCTCGGTCACCTATCTAGCGCGTATTCCGCTCGTGTATCTGAGGATCTGTCGCTGTCGTCTCGCTTTGATTTCAACGTGTATAGCTACGAAAGCGAGTGGACAATGGGTGCCGAGTACTGGCTTCGACGAAGTCCCTCACTGGAGGGTGCTGATGACAATGACCCATATTCACTCTCTTCGTCGCAAGGTACTGAGGCAGAGCTAAAGAAAGATATTCATGGTGTCGTGAAAGCTCGTGCATCTACAAGCAATGTGTGTATCTGTGTTTTAGCACAGCCTGTTTTGGGTACAGCGTCTAATATCTCATTTTGTAGGACGTTTCCATAATGTGGGAAGGACGTGTTCGGAATATGCTTGTCAGTCTGGGCGTCGTCTCGGATTTTTCAAGTCGTTTGAAACCCATTAAAGCTGTAGGACTTGAGTTGTCGTATTTTAGCTCGGGGTAATACTTCACTGATTGGGTTATGGACATGAGTGGGTGGCATTGAGTAGGACCTATAGTAAAAGAAACGCGGTTTTTATGGTATGTAATGTACAGCAGAAGTGTATCCAAGCATTTAATAAATAGTATGTATGATATATCAGACAGGACGAACGAACCGAAGCATTTATGAACAATAGAAACTATGATTGGAACCATGGCGGGGGGTATGATTGAATAATGGAAAAAGGAAAATAAATCCAAAAGAGAGAACATTTCCGAAGTGAAGTCAACCAAGAAAAATGCGAATAGTAAAACTGAGATATAGATGAGGAGGGCACGTCGAGAAGAATATGGCTCGCGTGAAAATCAATCTTTCGAGGTGAGACTAACAGTAGTCTTCGAGGAAGGCGATGACATTGTTGCGCCGCCGATGGTCCGAGCAAGTCTGGAGATGGCGTCGCCAGTGATGACTGGACGAGTCGCATGTACAGCCCGATGGTTATTCAACATCGTACCGGCGGGAGGAGATGAATGTGTTCGCGCGTGGTGCTGCGAAAATCCACCGCGAGGAGTGGCAGGTCCTGAGCGAGAAAACCGGGACGAGCCGTTGGCAGGCGCGCTATAGGCGAAGAACGGGGGTCGACCGACAGTCTGAGCCCTGTTGTGAGTGAAGTTAAATGGTCGATGTCCATTCGGAATAGACTGTTTCGCAACGTCGCGCGCAGCAAGAGACGGATCGGACAAGGCTTTGGGTGCATGCATCGACGCTTGTAGTCCTTCTTGCGGCTCATCGTCTGCTTCAGACTCTTTGTGCTCTTCCGTAGAGCTCTCGGTGATTGGTACCGGTGTTGGTGCTTCTGCGGGTTTCTCCGGAACAGGATCTGCAGACACATGCACAGGATCTGGAGACTTTGAGGGCGTAGGTACGGGCTGTAGGATCTTTGCCGCTGGTCCTTCCGTGGGCTTAGTCGCCGCCACTTCGATGGCTTTAGGTGGAGAGATATGCTTCGCATTCTCTACCGGTTTAGCAGGAAGCCCAGCCTTGTGCGCATGGGGGAATCGAGATGGGGCAGGATTGCGCATTGGCGTAGCACCAGTGCGCGAATTCTTGGCGATCGGAGTATCGATGAAAACAGGCTTGGGTGGTAGTGAAGGATGCAAGGGGGCAGGTTTCGAGGAGTCCGATCGACCTTTAGAGGCCAAAGATGTGCCGCGTCCAGCACCTTTTTCTTCGGCGACTCCACCTTTCTTTTCTGCCTTTTTATCTGCCTTGTGTTCTGCCTTCGCAGGGTTAGATCCGTTGATAACGTCCTTGTCATCTGTCTTGTTCTCCGCGGTAGTTTTCTGGGGCTCCTTCGGAACGTCCGTACGTTCAGGAGGAAGAATAGTGGGTAACATAGGCGAAGCGACATCTCTTCCCAGAGGTGAAGGTGGCTTACAAGGTTCAGGTAGCGACTTGAGACCTTCTACCATGATGGGTGATATAGTCTCGTCTCTGGTCTCAGTTGTAGTCGTGGTCTTTACACCCCAGTCATCCAGGTCAGGTAAGCTATCATCATCATCACCTGCCCAATCAATGTGGCTACCGGGTGTTGAAGGCCTATGATCGGACATGGCAACTGCTCTGACACGCTCAACAAGGGCGTCGATATCTGTACGCATATCAAATGGATTTGGGGCAGCCAGATGGGGAGGGGTGTCCTTTGCAAGGGGCGCGCTATGAGGTGGTTGCAGAGTGCGATTACGACCCTTCTGAGAGCGTAATGAAGCTTGGTCGAGCGGAGGGGGAACATTGAGCTTAGGTGCGGTAGACTTTGTCTGCGTATTAGAACGCCTACGACGGTTGGGAGGGCGAGCAGATTTAGGGGTGGGAGGTGTTTGAGCGGAAACGGTCGTAGATGGTGCAGCAGGAGGAGGAGCAGTAGTAGAGATTGCACGAGCAGAGGTACGCCTGGATGGACCTTTTGAGCTCGGCGCTGTCGGCGCCGTGGCCGGCTCGCTGGTAATCTCAATCTGAGGTGGGACAGTCGCAGGGGGATTAGTTGCTTGTGTAGTCTCAGAGGTATTTCCATTTGCACGGGATGGACCACTTCCACGTCCTCCACCTCCACGTCCGCCGCGCGTCCCCCTTCCGCCGCCTCTTCCGCCGCCTCGCTTCCCACGACTCAATCCGTTGAATGCAGCTCCTGGCTCGCTGCTTCTGGTCCAGTCCCGGACTCTGGTGCCAGATGAGGGGTCATTGGCGGAATTTCTCTGCACCACAGGTGAGGTAGACATCGGATCCGAGCCCGAGTGAACTAATAGAGCAACTTGTAAGTAACGTACAATTTATGGAGAATATACTTACCGGAGCGCAGATGGGAAAGAAATTAAAGGAGTAGAAGAGAGCAAGGGAGAGTGCGTGTGAGGGGGGAGGATAAGCTTGTTGCAAGTCTCAGAATCAAACAGTGCGTTCTAGCTCCAACCGATGCCAAATATGGCAAAGCAGTGTGCGTTGCTTACTTTTCGCTTGAACCATCATGTCCAAAGCTTCACAGCCAGAACTCAAAAAGGTCTTTTTCTTTTCTTTTTTCTTTCTTTTTGTTGAGCTCATCTGGAAAGTGTCTAGTTCATGGACAAAAAGCTGTTCATCCATCTCCAGGGTGGACGCAAAGTTAGCGGCACTTTACGTGGTTATGACCTTTTCTTGAATCTCGTTATCGACGATGCTCTTGAGGAAACAACGCCAGGACAGAAGCACCCTATTGGCACTGTTGTAAGTTGTTTCTTGCACTTAGTTCATCGTCAACCAATACGGTACATGTCTAGGTCGTTCGAGGAAACAGCGTAACATCCATGGAAACTTTGGAAGCGATGCGGTAGCACATTCTGGATCCTTGCACCAATTACATATGGGCATGTTTGGAAGCCCGTGGATCACTTTAAAATGACGGCTTGGACTGGGCCATGTATTTGTGTTAGTCCTATTGCTGTTGTCACGCCATTGAATTCCACCTGTACACTTCATTCACAATCTGTACCATTATACCAATCTCTGTGCTAGTTTCTGCTTGAATTACGTTCTCGAATTTAAATTCGAATCCTAACTTTGAGTGTCCAGCAGTCTCAGAAATACCAGTTCAGCCAAACAATGATAAACCTCCGATTCTTGACGCGAATTTTTTGAAAGCTGAGCTTGTCAGCAGCTTGCTGGTTGTCTGGTTGTCTGCAGCCAGCTTGCGCCATGTTCAGCTTATTCCTTCAGCATTGTCTCTTACCTCCTATGGCTCGTGCTGTCGGCCGCCGCTTTCCCTCCCACTCTAAACGCCATTCCTCCTCTCTTTTGAATTCATGGGATACCTTAAATCAGGTCCCAGCAGAGATTCCCCGCCAAGATTCCGGAGACTGGATGCACTATAGGAAATTTAGGGATCTTCAGGATTCTCTGACTCGAAATTCTACTCCAGGGCGCGTGTGGTTGAACTACACCAGTCTCCTCGACTACATGGGACACGAGAAGCTGGACATTAAAATACACCAGGCAGTGCTACGGAAATGCACACCTCCTACAGGGACTCTTCGCTACGCTTCTTCACTTCGCTTGAGGCGTAGAAAACGGCCGAACACCAATCACCTATACGAAGGTCGCTTTCAGGTTGTCATTCAGAACATTCGCGCTCTTGGCAGAAGACCTGCTTTGAATGATTATCACTTCATCTTGAATCAGTTTGCTGCTGTGGGACACCATCAAGGAGCGATGAATGTGTACAGGGAGCTCATTGATGTTGGCATAAAGCCAGTCAACTTGACGTTCGGGTTCTGTCTACAGGCTATAGCCCATCGTTTGACATTACCGATAAAGACAGCGCAAATACCTGTAATGACGTCGCAGGTACGGGCAATAATGAAGGATCTTCTAGATGACATGCGACGGCATGGGATCCCATTCACTGCAGTCAATATGGATTTGACCGTTCGTATCATGAAGTACACGGTAGACGAGGCAGGATTCGAATCGCTGCTGAGAATGGGGTATGGGATCGACATGCGACATCCTGATCGACCTGCGCCAGAAGTCTTAGGGATGAGAGCTGGCAGCCACAGTGTATCCAGCACAGAAGCCGCCAAGCCGCTCCCTTTTTCCACTTCGGCCTTGAATACCGTGCTGGACTTTTATGGGATGATGGGGAACGTATCTAAAATGGTGCAGGCTTTTGAAGTCTTGACCGTACCATTGCCCCACGCGCAGGCCCACTTCAACTCTTCTTTTGAGGACGAGGAGGACGATTTTGGTGTCTCTCCGGACTCGTCCACAACCTTTATTCCTCCTCACGCCGAGCCAAACACTACCACCTACAATACTCTCTTTAAACACACCTCTAGAGCTGGTCATTCTCATATCGCTCGCCACTATTTTCTGATGGCTATGAAACTAGACAGGGCTGTGGACAGGCAACTCAGAATAAACCTCGTCACGAAGCCTTACATACATCAAGTTCCCGCGCCCCGTTTCTCACTCAATCGACAAGCTATCCTTTCAGTGTTTGGGGAGAGTAATCGCGACAAAAATATTGGACTTATGAGATGGCTACATTCGAAGATTCCCTCTATTCTGCGAAGGAAGCGTGCTGATCTCGAGTTCTACGAAAGTTTTGTCAAAGGTCTTCAGAGACGAGGTCAATGGCCAGTTATCGACGAATCCTCGTCCACCGACGACGATCCTGTTGCCTCAGAGACGGAGAGACGGACGCCCTTGAATCACTACCTCCCTATTTCTGACAAGAGGAGTGAGAGATGGGGTTTCGTTAATGGGTATCATTGGCGTCTCTCTGACATAGAAGATGCCTTTGTCGACGTTACCAATCAGCAGCCTATAAGTGGTGACGAGTCTTTCAAACCCTTCGCGCTCGCGCTGCATATTCGTATCCTGGAAAGAAATATTAGGGAAATCTCTACTTTGGCTAAACGTATAGACGACGTACTCGCACGTACTATCGAGCGACTGAAAGACCGCATGGGGCGTCGTGTATGGTCTGGTAAAAACATTTACCTCCTTACTGGTGGTAGTAAACGAGGCAGAGTTTCGCGTCAGCGTTGGACAAACATTGTCAACTATCAACCTCGGAAAAAAGCAGAGGAAAAGAAGCCAAGGGAAGGAGTGCGACGGAAGAAATGGGTTTACAACGCTTGGACTGAGACGTCCGAGGATAGACCTACTCGCTAACCGTCACCAAGGTACCTTCATCTCTGAATATATCCGTATATGCGTTGAAGTGAGTACAATACATCGGAGTCTGTGAATTTGCTCAGTCACTAATATGTGTACAGATATCCGCATCGCATCAGCGTGTATCATATGAGATGAGGCGCATACCCAAGTGCGGTTACCTGGATAGCAAGTGACCGCCCATCTACTCGCTTTCCTTGCTCAGAAAAGGGCTCTCCGAGATAGAGGTGACAGGTGCTGTAGATATAGGGTAGACCATCCGACATTCAAACCACTTGGTGTCAAGTCCAAGCAGTTTGGAACCTTATACACACAGTACCATGCTCTGGCTTCATAGACTAGCTACTACTAGTGCTATGAAGTAGTGTACTCAGTGTTCCGAATTATATCCAGAGCTTGTTCAGAGGATTAGCTTGGTACAAGGGGTTTATTAAACTAGGTTACACAGAAACAGCTAGATGGCCGGAACGCATTAACTTCTTGCTATCTGAATGCCCCAATGATTTACCCGGCTGTATTTTGTCACGAATTCGTTGCTTCTGTGAGCGAATGAGGAAAAGGTGTAGTGCCTGACGTTAAATCAGAACACTTACGAGGACTTTGAGTTCTGGGAAACCTCCTTCAACCTTTCGATCCCAAATAAGATATGCTGGTTCCGAGCCCATGGTGAGCCATATCCGGAACCGTCCAGCAGTATCGTCTGACATGCGAGGGATAATCGATATGCAGTTGATCGTTGGAGGAGGAAAGGTCAGGAGAAGTTCTGTTTGAACCCAAGTCGCTCGATGAAGCCTGAATTTTTGGTTCATGTACTATTCGTTGTTCGTCATGACAAGCAACCAGGCTCACCAACGGCACTTTGGAAATTTAATTGAGAGACGAATGTAAGAAATACTGACGGGGAGATAATGACGTACCCTATCGCAAAACTCAATCGTGATAGTTGTGCCCTCAAGGGGCGAGGGAAATACAAACGTTGCTGGATTCAAGAGGTCTGGATTTTTAGACGTTTCCTGAGGAATAGGCTGGTCACTTGGAACTGTATCCTCCATGGCGGTCGTAAGTGGGGCAGTTGAGAAAAGTATGACACATCATGTTGACATTAGCTTTTATTTACGCGTTGTTTTCTCAGTCGCGTCTCTGATTAGGCGCCCAACCTTGAACTCAAACTATAATGACCGCGCTGGATATCACTATGGGTTCAGCATCCAAGCCTGTATCTTCAACAGAAAAAATATCGAAGAAATGGACTGTACACGGTATGTTATCCTTGCTTCCTATATACAAATCAGCGCTGCAACTATCATCTTACAGTCGAAGTTCGGCTTCAACCGCGTGCTACTTCACGTTTCGATACCATTCGTAATTCCGTTCATACCTGGATACGTTCATTTGACAGAATCAACTTATCATCCACTCTCTCTGGCTGGGAAGATGTCCCTGAACTCGCTGCGTCGGTCGAGAGCGTCGCGACCTCAGATTCCCCATGTCCTTTCCAATCACTCCCCATCGATGAAATGGCTTTGCAAATACACGTGTATCAGCCGTCAGACACCGATTCATTTGAAGAATTCTCAAATAGTTCTGGGGCCAGAGACGACGACGACGAGACGATGGCGGCTAGTGTGCGCGAGCTTCCCAGCAGAAGTTGGGAAGGACTATGGGACTCGTTGATATACGAGAACGATATAAAACTGAAATTGCTCGACTACATTCATGCTACTTTACTTCTCAGCGACGCTGGAGTTGACTGTGCGTGGCCCCTACCATTATTGCATCTTGTCATTATGGCTCAATGTCGACAATTAGTTAACCTCGTCTCGTGGAATCGTGTCGTTCTGCTGCATGGCCCTCCGGGTACAGGAAAGACTTCGCTTTGTCGAGCACTAGCGCAGAAACTTTCAATCAGACTATCACAACGGTAATTCTAATTCAATATTATCCTCTGAAATGTTCTCATGAAGAAGCTCACAGCTACTCGCATGCGCGGCTGCTTGAAATCAACTCCCATTCACTCTTTTCTAAATGGTTTTCAGAGTCTGGAAAACTCGTTCAGCGGTTATTCACAAGTATAACCGAGCTTGCTGAAGAGGAGGACGCATTTCTTGTTGTGCTTATCGGTGCGTTCCACCCACATCATTATTGAAGGCCCTTTAAGCATCATGATTCTCTGGGTTATAGATGAAGTGGAGTCGCTGACAGCTGCGCGCGCGGGTGCGATGGCTGGGACGGAACCGTCAGACGGTTTACGCGTGAGTATGCCAGATACGATGGATATTCCACTTCTGTTTATGAATTCACTATCAGGTGGTGAATGCGCTGCTCACTCAACTTGATAAACTAAAACATCGAAAAAATGTACTGGTCATGTCCACCAGTAATCTCGTGAAAGCGATTGGTGCGCTTCACTCTATGCTTCCAGGTTTCAACGTTCACCGTTTCCTCAGATACCGCGTTTGTGGATAGAGCTGATATTGTTCAGTACATTGACCTTCCCCCACGAGAAGCTGTTTATGAAATCCTTCGCACTTGCCTGTGTGAAATCGTGAAACGGGGCATCGTTGCACCAATTGTGAGCGACCTAATTGTCTATTTTACCCGCAGACACACCTCATTAATATTTTGAGCTATAGAGCGTACCTCCACTGCAGAAAGCCTTGATGTACGAAAAGACGGCTCCAAGTCAAACAACTCTTATTATATCGAGTGCTATAGATGCACATGAAAAGTCAAAGATTATTGCCCTCCGTTTGCTCGCTTTGGCGACCCAATGTAAGGTGCGTGAATGATCTATCTTGTAACGTGATGCTCTTAGTGATAGTACCTCCTTACAGGCTCAGCAAATGTCTGGCCGTGCACTCCGTCGCTTGCCAGTCCTTGCTCTGGCTCGGTATATTGGAGTTGGGAATGTGGTCTATTCAAGCTCGCCCGTTAGCAGTAGTAAAGGTGGGCCACGTAGCTCCGTGAACGGTGTTCTCACGGAATACGCGGACGTTGACGCTTGGCTGGATGGAATGGAGCGGGTTGTCCAGGAACAGGCTCAACAAAAGGAACGTTTAATTTGATCCTCTTAGCATTGACCTTTTTTTATTGCATTGTTGTTCTCAAGTTGCTCTCCATCGCATTGTAATGACTATACACTGTAAGCACCTTGTATGTACTAATATATTTGCATCACTCCTATATGCATGTTTCGATCCATTTTTACGATTGAGGCTTACTGAACACAGCACAAGCAATATCTATAACTTCATTTCTTGCAAGCAAGGAAGAGACATAATCATACAGGGGACGTAACGTATGAACCATGCAAGTAGTACAACAATGAGCGATAATTATCAACACATAATGCATATACATAATGTAGCGAAAAGACTTGAAGGTCAAGAGACAATAGCAAGTCTATGTGGATCTTCTCGGAGGTGTGCTAGTCCGAGTATCCAGCCTTCTCATCTCCTTCTCCAATTTGTCGACACCGGAAAGCCCAGCACTTCGCGAGGCTCCTCGAGCACCATGTTTATCGAAGAGATAAGTAAGTAGATTCTTCTTTTCATCCGCCAGCCCATCCAAAAGAACGAATAGATGTGTCTCGTCACGGAGGACCAGCTGTGAGGCAATAATAGCGGCAGCGGCAGCCTCCCGCACAACGAGGGATGATGTGTCATTCAGAGCCTGTGATAGCCAGTCAATAAACCAAGGGACAGCTCAGTTAAATCGTAGACCTACAGAAATGAATGTTGCCCTGAGGCGAGGTATTTCCTCTTCAGCAATCTCAGCAGGAAGCCGCAAGATAAACTTTCCAAGCGCAATGAGTCCAAACGCATAGGAGGCCGCCTTAACATCCTCGTCCCCAGGAGAAGTAGGTTCGGAATGGAAAGTTCGCAAACTGGCATGTAAGGTGGTTAGACCATACACAGGTTCAATGCGTGCAGTAAGAGTGTCACGGATGGTGTTGGTAGCTTCAAGGACCTGAGAAGTAGGATATAGTGAGCAACATAGCCCTCACAAATGATTTTTTCACTCACATCGAATTTGTTGCAAAACCGGACCCGAAGCAGTAGTGAGAAGATATCAGCTTCCTTGCCTTCTAAATGAATTGCTTGACTTTCAAGCATTTGCCAAATGACCATGAGGCCGTACTCGATATCTGAGTCGTTCTTTAGGAAAAGCAGTTAGTACACGTAGAGGTCGAGCGCTAAGGGGCGTCTCACATCGATAGTAACCAGGTGCTTTGTCAAAGCACTGAATAATCGGTCGAAGTTCTTGTTCTTTTCCCATATATCGTAGTGCAGTGCCTTCAAGGAATGTGCGCTTGCGAAAGGGGTCGGACTAATAGGGAAACCTGCATCAGGGCTGATCGGTGACAAGACGTCTATCGAGGGATTTCTCAAGGATAACAACACTAGTTTCTTCAAAACGGCTGAATCTGCGCTGCCCTGTTCCAAAGAGAGTATACAATTCTGTAGGTCCGCTTCCTGGTCAGAGGTCTCTTCAGTGACAACAGACGTCTCCTTGGCCAAAACTATCAAAAGTGTCAGTAATTAGTAGTGAAACAGAAAAACTTAAGGGAATCCTACAGGTTTTGCGCTTCAGCCACCATCCCGTTTCGTTCCTCCGGTCTTGCAACACGTCCAGCAAAGAAGTTGGTTTCCCATTATATGCAGGACTATCGGTAAACAAAGCAGCCTGTCGCATAACCGCAGCAGCTCGATTTATTGGGGTGACTGGGAGGCCCGGTTGCACAACAGGTATAGGCGAGGGTTTTGATTTCCCTTTTGGTGTCGCGTGTCCATTCGCGCTATTTCCTACAAGTAAGGAAGGAGGGAAAGAGGGCAAAGGTGTACCATCTTCGTCTGGCTCAACGAGCTCCAACAAACGTTCTGCGGCACTCTCAGCTTGTTCAGCGCGAGCTCTCAAAGCATCTTCCACTACAGGTGCACCTCCAGTCTGAGCAAGCTCCGTGACAGAATCTGTCGACAACGCATTGGACACGCCTATCATGGGCTTGAAGTCCGTTGACCGTGGAGACATTGAGTGGGTCTGTGAATTCGATGCAGGCGGAGGGGGATACTTCTCAAAAGGAGAAGAGAAGGACATGAGATTCACTGAATGCTCTGAATCACTGTCATCAGGAATCGGGATCGCTTGTGCAAGCAGTAAAGAATCCTCATCCACATTTAGCTGAGGCAGAAGAGTCGAAAGGCGAGCAGGGATACTAACAGGAGGTGGAGCTCGAACAACGGACTTTGGAGCTGTGGGCGGGCTCTTTGACTCTGGGGGTGACGCAGGAAGTGCTGTCTGCATAGCCTTCCGTATTGTAGAAGTACGGGTGGGAGAGTTGTCTGCGGCCAAAGGAGAAGAGATACGTCTGCTAAAACTATGTTCCGCAGAAGGGGAAGGAGGTGATATAGGACGTCCTGCAGAATTTCCTGAGTACGAGCGTGAATGAGTGGGAGGCGCTGAAGTACTGCTGGCGGAACGCTGCATGCCGTTCACAAGTATGCGTGAGCGAGGGGAGGGGGGAGAAGCAGACGAGCGGAGAGGAGAAGATGGTCGGGGTGTTTGACTGGTGCTTTTACTCAAACTCGGTGATCCAGAGCGTCTGCTCGCGGGAACGGCAGACGTTGCCTGGTGTCGTAGCGTAGGAGGCGCGGTAGCTATTGCCTTGGCTTTGGCACGGCTTGCAGCAATAGCAGCCGCCACACTCGACTTTTTCGCAGCGGTCGGCGTGGACGGCGGTAAAGACGTCACAAGACTTGGCTCGGGACATGCTTTCTCCAACTGTTTACGAGCACTTGTATCCAGTGACTCGAGTATAGCTGCACCACGGTCTCCCCATATTTCATAAAAACTCCAGAAGCAGATCCTGGCATTAGTTTTGACAGCAGGGGTCGCGTCGAGCAAACCCTTCTTCATTGCTTTCTCCAGGATTTCGACACCACCAGAGGATTCGATAGCACTCTTCGCGCGCTGGCCGTGTGCTTCCAGATACAGCTTGAAATGTTCGATAGCATATGTCCGAGTCTGTACTGTCTTTTCTTGAAGACACTGCCACAGGAGAGGAATGAAGAGACGTGGTAGTCCAGAAGTATGCGTGATCAGCGAAGCCACGCACACCTGCGACTGTTGTGCCGTGATTTTCTTGGTGAAGCCAGCCATTTTGAGAAGATTAGACAGAAGAATTTCACAGAAGGGGTCTAAGCTGGGACCGAGAGCGGCAGCCAGTTCTTGGTAAAGAGAACATGTGTTTGTGGCAACGGTTGTCCGCAAACTAATCAGCTGGTAGGAGAAAATTTCATGAAGGAATCACAGACAAATCAGAAGATAATCTTACAGTTTTCGTAGACCATTGAATAAAACCATCCTTTAAGCAAGCCATGAAAGTATCAAAATATCGTTGATGTACATCACCCTTTAACATCCCACGAACTCGTAAGATAGATCGATCTCGTGCTGCCCAATTGTGCTCCGTTTCTTTGCCCTACAACATCCTTAGAGATATTTTAATCCAAATTACGGTGAGGACTCACATCAAAAGCTTTCGCCATACCCGCAAACTCATTTTCGAGATCTCGGACAGACGCAATCTGCATTGAAGTCCATGTAAGCAAATCTCTAATAATAGAGAACGGCACATACATAGACAGGATTCACATCCGAAGCACTCTCAGCTGTCGGAGTAGAGACGAGTGGTGGCGAGGCAACAGCTGCACGACTTGCGGGCCGTGGCATGCTTGAGGCACTTGCCGTCCTTGAGACACCACTTGGAGCAGACCCAGAAGGTTTTCGGCCTTGTAAAGCCAAGCTAGGGGGCACGTATTCCTTCGGTTTACTAGAGATAGCATCTCCATTCTCCGAACCCTCTCGACTGTGAGGATTACTCCCACTTTCACTGGCACCGAGTAATTTTGACAGCACACCCTCAACTATGGTCTTACGAACACCCTTCTTAGTCATTTCCTTCTTAAGATCCGCGCGTGCTGCGTCGGTGACGGCAGGTCCAGAAAAGAGCTCTACAACGGATTGTCGGGCACAGTCTCGGACATGAGCATCGGTGTCTTCGAGGCAATCCACGAGCAATGAAAGATACGGTCGAATCGGAAATGTGTGGTGTTTCCGTCGTATATGAACGAGCGTGAGGATTGACTGAAAAGAGATTAGCTCGCCTCGAAGATTACTCGATAGGGTAGGGTAACATACTTGTTCGCGGACCTTCCATGCTTTGCTCCCAAGTCCACTTTCTCGCAGGAAACGTTCGTACATAGCGAGAGGTGTCTCGGGACCCTTCCCGCCACGTGAACTGGTGGATAAAGTGCTGGTGCTTGAAGAGCGAAATGCAAACCCACCCAAGACCACAAGTGTCTCGCGAGCTTTTGACTGAGCTTTTTCCTTGTCACCTAAGCGTTCAAAGAGACCTCCGGCGGGTAGAAATGCATTCATCATTTGACGGAGCGTAAAGGCGTCGACAACAGATGATGGTGCGGTTGAGGAGGTTGAAGAGTGTACAGAAGACGACTGGCCAGCTCCAGAGCCATTTCGCGGTTGTAGAACGTGAAGAGGTCGTGAAATCAGAAGAGGAAGGATTGGTGGTAAGGCATTCAAAGTGGCTGTCGTTAAATGCTGGTTTGAAGTTCGTAAACATGCTTTGAGGACATTGATGAGGGCGTCAGAGTCGTTGATCTGATACACAATTCAATAAAAATCTCCACTTGAAATAACGAGCAAGACAAGACCTCCAGTCCAGATTCAGCTTCGGCTTGAATTTTTGTCAGAGCATCTATTTTGACATCAACGTCTAAGAAACCAAGCAGCTAATTCAGGACAGCAGATAGACTAGAAAGTGATAGCAAATACCGTTGCTCTTGCACTGGTTCAGGAGGGCATCAAGCTTGGATTCTCCGGATTCCATTATGGGTACGCTGACTGGGAACAGCGTCCCCCAAGATATATGAGGAGGAAGAGTTTGGCTTTTGATTTTCCAGTCAGAGGCCCGGACTATGTACGACGCGTAAATACAAGTAAACACTCCGACATCATCCTGTCGGAGGGTTACCCTGGGAAATTACTAAAAAAGGCAGACTGGCGACGCTTTGGGCCACCGTAATGACCACAGAAGCTCGGGAGTCACTGGCAAGGCAACTTGGACAATGGTATTTCCCCAGAAAGGTCATGTAAGTGTAGAGTTTTGTGACCATTATACATGAGTAGTGAGTGGTTGCTACGTACAGTGCTATTAATGCTCTATTACCTCGATTCTGCTCGTATCGTATATCCTCCTTCAGTGACTTGGACTGTCGAGGCCAGCAGTCAAACAATCAAAATCCAACTCGTCTTAGCAAGAAATACCCAACACCGGCCAAAAGACCGGCAACATGACCCGCCGTATCTGTGTCAGCCCTTTGCTGATTCCAGGCCGAGTAGGTATCGTAAACAAATATCCCGCTCACAAACAACCATGCAGGGACAGGTATAATGCCGTAGATTAAGAAGGTCAAGGTTGGAGCCACACAAGCTAGATATGCATTGGTGCCGAGTACTGCACCTACAAAGACGCAGTTAGCCGAAGGTTACTTTGCAGAACTACGCAGCTGAGCTCACCGCTCGCGCCTCGAGAATTGACATCACGGCCATTCACTTTATTATGCCAAAACATACTGCCGAAGCAGGCTGCAATTCCACCTGCGAAAAGCCGTGAGTGGACAAAAAAAAACAGGAAAGGGGATCAGTGCGAACTTCCGAAGTATAAGCCCAAGAATCGCCGTGTGCCGAGCATGTTCAACACGGGCTCACCGAGGAAGTAGAACGTGAACATGTTGAAGAATAGATGGGACACCTCTGCATGAGAAAACATGGCAGTAATGGGTGCCCATCTGTTACGCCAGTGAGATTTAAATGTGAAACGCTGGATAGATGAACGTACATCCTTCCTTCACTGAAATTCTGCCAACTAGACGTGAAATTCTTATGCATCCACTTTAAATTAGCGGGATCGCCTTGTACTCGCTAGTAAGAAGTGTTACAAGCTTAGGCATAAGACAGATGGCATTCAACGTGACACACATAATTTGCATCCGCTGAAGTCCACATGAAGAACACCATGATATTTGTGCCAATGATACCCCAGAAAACATAATTTTGAGGGATTTTGTCAAGGAACGCAAAAGGAGATTGCTTGTGGTTTCCGCTGCTCCATCCACTTTGAGAACCTCTGTTTGGAGGTCTTGCTCTGCCGGAAAGTTGGGAGATATTGGATGATGGATTGAGCCATGTTACACGAGGACCGCGTGTCCAAGGAGCTGGAATGTGTAGAGAAGAGCGAACGAAAGGGCTACTATTGTGAGATAGCGTGCCTAGAGAGTGTAAGCATCGAGGAGCTATTCGAATGGCCTTTGAAAATGTTGGAGAGAGTGAGAGCAGTGACATGGGCGGAATTTGGACGTGTTTGTCCACGCGTCGACTCGGCTGGAAGGACTTGAAATTCTTTGAACTTGAGCAGAGAATGTCACATCATCTATTCATACTTTCGCCTTCGGACACGCCGATATACAATCTCACGTATTCCTCATCGAAGCCAGCACCGAATGTCTTGTCCCCGCTTTCATCGAACCTCCCGACATGGTCGACTTCGGCATTCGCTGGGACACTGACCGCACTGTCGGGGGCGTCAAACACGACACAGCACACAAGCGGGGGAGGAGTTCGGATAGGAGGGGGACAGGACAGACATGTAATACAGATGATTGCGAACGCAAGTCTTGATGTAGTCGAAGATGTTATGAGGAAGGAGAACACAATGTAAGAAGACCTATTTACAGTGGACGATACCCCTTGACGACAGCACAGGTATCTGAAGAACGTGGACAAATTCAACGAGTGGACGGTGTCAGCGTTCATTACACCAGGGAGTAAGATCTGAGAATGATGCACGAGGCAGTGAGCTGATCTGAGAACAGACACGAAATTTGTGCTGTTGCACGAAGGCAAGAACGAGGAAGGGATCAGGTCTTTCTTCATGGATGTCTGGGAGCTGTATGTGAAGGTGAGATGAACAGATAGCAATAGCTGGTTACTGACGGTGAGCAGACACAGCTGAATCCGTTTCATTCGGCGCAGCGTGTGATCCGTAGCGGGGTATTTGATGGACGAGTACGGGCAAGTGCAAAGAAGCATTTGTAAGCAGAGTGGCTGGGGTCCCACTTTGGGTTTGTACTCAGCTGGGGTCCTCTATTCTTCTTCTTTACTCTCGTTGACCTGGCTGGGTGGAATTATATTTCCTCTGTTTTATCATCTCTTTCTCTTTTCTCCACATAATTCTTTCTTTCTCTACATATATACATACTCAAACCAGTCTCAACTTGCGTCAATTCACTTCAACGTCTTCTCTCTAATCATCTTCTTAATCTCCTATCTATCGCTCAAACACAATGTCTACCGCACCCTCTACCAACTCCAGAGCCTCTCTTTTATCTGGTCTCCGCACAGGCGGTGTCCGCTCTTCTTCTGCCTCAATTCCTCACACCGCTGCTCCAGGCGCTTCCTTCAATGTTCCCAGATTTGTCTCTCATGCCAATTCCAGTGTCTTCCCAGAGGAAGAAGAGGATCAGGTTCTCGATATTCCTTCTCGCAACATCTATGCCAATAACCACCACGGTGGAAACAGAATTATGCCTATGACCGCTGCCGTCGATGGCCCCAACAGTAGTTTCTCTCAGCAGCAGCGTGGCATGAACCCCAACAGTGTTCCCTTCAGCCCCGCCTTCACTCCAAACATGATGTCTCAAGCCAATGTTCAGGCTCAGCAGGCACTTCAGATGCAGATGATGCAGTTGGAAATTCTCAAGATCCAGGTTCGTTCTCTTTATCATTTTCTCCTACTTGTCTGCTTACTCTTTCCGCAGGCCGCTCAGGCGCAGCAGTATCAAGCGGAGCTTCTTGCTCAGGCTCAGCGCCAGCAGCAGAACCAGGCCCAGACCCAGAACAGGCGTACCAGCCTTGGTTTCAACCCACCTGCTACAGCCGGTCCTCTCTCCACCGGTTTCGATATCCGCGCTGCCACTCTGAATGCCCAGATGCGTCGTGCTAACCAGGCTGATCAACTTCAGGCTCAGCTTGGTGACAATGTTCCTATGACTGCTGCACTCGGCGGCAAATTCGGTGGCCGTACCACCAGTCTCAATGTGCCCAATTCTATGCTAAGGTACGATGATACCGGGGATGTGTCTATTCCCCCGACTCCCAACTCTACCACCGTCATCAGCGGAGGTACATCCTTGGGCCATCTCAACTCCAACACTGTCCACTCCAAGTCTGATTCTGTCTCGTCTTGGAGGCGTGGTGGTGGAAAGGGCAACTCAGTTCTTGCTCAGCGTGCAGTCACTTCCCCTGCCGTCAAAGTGACTCCTCCCCCTCCCGAGCGTGTTTCTCCCCCGCCGGGTCTCGCTGTCCCAAGCACTAGAGCTCGCCCTCAACCCCTTCGCTTTAGCGCGATTGCCCAGCAGCCTCTTCCCGCTGTCGCTATCGACACTTCCGACGGTAACGACGACGAGGACACTTCGTCCACCAGTTCCTCCAAGTCCGGGTCGAACTCGTCTCCTACCACCCCCCACTCCTCTTCTTCCAATGAAATGCCTCTTTCGCCGCGCGAAGAGGCCTCTAAGAAGCTATACGAGGGGCTCGGGATTGGTAGACCTGCATCCGCTGTTGCCAATGACACCATCAAGAATTTCAGCTTGAGAGCCGATGATGGTGCGCAGCAGTACAATGTCACTCTCCCGACTTCGGTCTTGGCATCCCACAGGATGGTGAGCCAGCCGATGAGGCAGCCCCGCGGGCCCCCTTCGGGAGCAGACGAGCTTGGTCCCAAGAATTTTGCGACTAGAATCAGGAGGAAGGCCATCGGTGGTTTGGGTATGCTGATGGGTGCTAGGGAGAGAAGGGAGCTTGTTGAAGCTTGTTAAATGAAATCTAAATCGACTCGCGAGTACCGGGTGACGTTCCCGGACAGATTTCTTTTATTCTCGACAAAGCGTTTCCTATTTATCGTCCTTCCGAATGTCCAAGAATTGGCCCTTGCGTGGTCACCGTATAATGATGATGCCTTTCCTTCCTATCTATTTTCCTATCTTCCTTCCCCACTGTGCGGTTACTTTGTGTTTTGCGACGGACTAAAGAGATTTGACGACGAATGCGATTGTGATTGTATGCAAGTCTTCACCCCCTTTCTACTACTGATTTACTTTTTTAAATACACCACATTCCTTAACACATTTTTCAGTCTCCCTTTTACGGGGGATGCAGGTGGTTTTTGATCTAGTCTTTATGACTGTGTTTTATAATTGGGCAGCCACTTACTGTCCTCTTTTCCTTGGCGTTACCACTCTCTCCACTCCTGCCATTTGTGTCTCCCGCTCTCACATGGTCTAAAAACCTCAAAAAGCTCACATGCGTTGTTCTTATGGATCGTTGGAGGAGGATATCGCTTCATTCTTCTTGCATAGTCGGGGAGCCGCGCTTCCCCCTTGGGTCAGTGGGGGTGCTGTACTCACCCTTCACTGCAGTTTATTATCCTTCAAATTCAATCGTTCCGCCCTGACTGCCCACAAAGCGGTTTCAACTGTATAACGTACAAACATTCGTTCCACTCGAGCGTGCATTTTGTTCTATCGTTTCGCCCGTACTCTTTGCTCTCTTGTCTGGGCGAATTACATACGTTCTTCATTCATCTGTCGTACCTGTAGTTTAGGCAGTGTCAATATAATTTATTTATTGAATATGTTGGCGGTTGTGAAGGAGGAGTCAGCGGTCTTCAACGGTGCGTTCTGAGGGCACTGCGCAATATACCTCAGTACCACAGTGATCACCAGCATCAAATTACAGGGCGTTGCCCCATCGGAATGCTTGTCACAGCTTTCACCTGAAAACCTTGAAGCTAATGTAAATCCTGTAGCGCAAGTTTGCGCCACATCACTTAGTCCAGATTTAGGAAGCTAGTATCTCGTATGCGCTTTCAATACAGCATCCATCCTGTGTGATGAGAAGTACTCAACAGATAGATTAACAAAGTACAAGATACAAACACAGTTCACAATCTATTTACACCGTTGCCCTACAATCGCCTTTCCGTGTTCCTGAAATATGATATAAGATCACGTATTGCAATGCCACTAGATCGACACGTACCTGCCACTCTTCCTTGCTGATCCACAGCTGATGGAAGGTACCCAGACTAGCAAGGATACTACCTCCGAGCCAGCCACCGTACCGGCGTTCCACTGGGTTCCCCGGGGCATGGATTTTCACCTGTTATATACGGCTCGTTGAGCAATATAGCGTATATACAAAACTGCAGCAACTCACATGGGGGAATGACCGAGACATCTCAGTAGCGAGACGGTCGCTGAAGCCGGAGAACAAACTACCCCCACCAGTCAAGACGACATTGCCCATAAGAACCTGTCTCAATTCGGGATCGCATGCGCGCAAAGACTCGGTTATCAATGTCGGGATGTTTTTTGGTAGATTTGTGTTGCCGTTCTGTCATCCCAGTCATTCTTTAAAAATACTGCTCCTTCGCCAAAAGAGATATAATACGTACAACAGCCTGGGGGTTTTGGAAGAAGAACTGTTCGCCTACACTGAACCGTTCCGGACCAAACCATGTATTATAGCCTGTTGGGAACTCATATTGTCGCGGTGGTCGGCTCTGCGATGCCCTGGTGTAAAGACTCAGCAAGGAACAGCATGGTCCGAGACATAAATTACTGACTGGTCGTTCCAACCTTGGTCTAGTACCCCAGCCACACTTTGTATCCATTCCTCCACTTCTTGAGCTTCATACCATTCACGCCAAGACTGTGTCGTACCCGCAAGGCAATTTTCACGAAGAGTGTACCGTGGTGGCGCGTTGGGCTCAACAGGCTTTGGTTTGTGATTAACAAAGGCACGTCGAGGAAAGAGTGTAGCACACGCACGAATTTACTTGCTATGAGTTGATGAGGATATAGTTCAATGGCTGGACGCATAGGAGTGGGGGTTGTTAGAATGTGGCGCGCGTGGGCGTGCACTAGCCTAGGTAAGGTTGAATATTGAAGGCCTTACAGTTGATATCAATATCAGAACACCGAGATCGTAATAATGGTGGGCTAACGGCACACCTTTGCGTAACACAAATCCATCAACAACTGGTATGACACTGGCCATTGTCTGTCCAATGTCAATAACCAGAGCGGAACCTTTACCTGCAGCAAAACTAGAGGGCCGGATCAGTTGTGTAGGATAGAAAGAATAACAATATCCCACCTATTCAAAACACCAGTGTTTGCAATGTAAAATGCTGGTACTTGGAACTCCTCAAACATTATTTCAGCCATACGCTCTCTGTTTGCAGGTGTATTCCATGCTGGTTCTGTCACAAGCACTGGGTGGTCTGACGCAGGACAACGCATAACATCCTCAAGCGCATGCCGAATTAACGCAGGAATGGGTCCAAAGTCCTGGACTGAGGTGTCAATAAGTTTGAGTGAAAGAAAAGAGCTCTAGATGTGCATACTCAATCCATCAGCCATCGGATTCCCAATCTCCATGTTCGCTCGCCATATGGATGGACCCGAATGTCCTATGTAACTTTTAGTGGTCTTGGGCTTTCCAGCAGTGTCTGGGTTTTCCCCATCAGCCATAGAGACATCCGCGTCGGCTGGTGGCGGTATGTATCCGTAGGAAGTAGGGATGATTGCTTTTGGCGTATCGTCTCCGGCGTACCCTGCTCGAAGAGATGAAGAACCAATGTCGATGACAAGAGCAGAGACTTCATCTGAAAAGAAATTGCTTGAAGGAATTTAACAGATCTATCAAGGATGAACATACCTCCTCCGTAGTTGACCATTTTTGAAACAATGCCTCAGACTCAGAAATCTTCGAAGCGGTCACTACCTGTTTAGTGACTTGTTGTGACCGTTCGTGTCTTCGTGTTGTTTGTCGCTGTTTTCGCGCCTTCCAAATTTTTCATTAGACGCCCAAAACAGATTCTCGCTAAGTACTAGTACTTGCGGCACCTCCTTGGTCTCATTTTCTTTCGCTCTTTTCAATGGCTGTGGGAGAGACAAATGGGAAGAAACGAAAGCATCACGAGGAAGAGCCCGCTTCAAATACTTTCAGCAAGGCTGTTAACATGGAGATGCTGAGCGACGAGGAAGGCGATGAGGATGTCGAATCGGACGACGGCGAGGTGGACGAATTCCCAGAAATTGATGCCCAGAGCGATGAAGATGACAGTGACTTCGACGACTATAGTGAAGAAGAAGATGACGACGAGGAAGAAGAGGAGGACGAGGAAAGTGATAGTACTTCGGATGGCGAGCTGCATCCTTTTCCCGAAGCCAAAACAATCGTGTCCGATATAACGGGCCAGCCAAAACTTGTATTTCCAGAGATAGAACCTGACTATGACTCTGATTCCTCTACTGAAGATGTAAGTAATAATTGATTTGATCTCCTTCGCTTTTAACATTCATGTTCAGACACCTAATCGAGTGGGTGATATCCCAATGCATTGGTACGACGACCTTCCGCATGTCGGCTATGACATGAATGGGAAGCAGGTGTTAAAACCAGCTCGTGGCGACGAACTGGACCGATTTCTAGAGACAGTGGAGGACCCGTCGGCATGGTATGTGTCTTTGCATTTTTAGTTTCGTGTGAATGCAATACTCATGAACGTCATGAACTAGGACATCAGCGTTTGACAAGAAAGCTCAAGCGGACAAACCTTTGACGGCAGAAGAGCTGGACATTATTCGCAGGCTATACGCTAACGAAGTGCCGGATGCAGAGTATGACCCTTACGAGCCCATGACAGAGTGGTTCACGGGCAAAGGAAAAGAAGAAGTGATGCCTCTATCGGCTGCTCCTGAACCCAAGAGGCGATGGATTCCTAGCAAATGGGAGCACAAAAAAGTGTGTTATTTTCCTCTCTGATACCCTAGCGTTTGTTAAGACTGTCTTCTCAGGTGATGAAAATCGTCCGCGCGATCAGGCAAGGTCGAATTGTACCGTCAAAGCACAAAGCCGCAACTACCCAGCCCCAGTTCTACTCCATCTGGTCCGAACCGTCTACTTCACATCCTCCTCCATTACCTGCCCCCAAACCACCCCTTCCAACTAATTCCGAATCCTACAATCCTCCGGAGGAATATCTCCTTACGGATGCTGAGCGGAAGCAATGGGAAGAGACCGATCCAGAAGACCGCGACCGCGATTACATCCCACAGAAGTATTCCTCTCTTCGACTTGTACCGGGCTACGACCGCTTCATTAAAGAACGATTCAATCGTCAGCTGGATTTATACATGGCTCCTCGGGTACAACGAGTGAAGCTGAATATAGATCCGAATTCCTTAATACCTAAACTTCCAAGCCCAAGTAGTCTCAAGCCATTCCCGTTGTACAAAGCACTCAGCATCACCTATTCAAACTTGGCACGTTGCCTCAGTGTTAGCCCCGATGGTGCCTGGGTCGTCAGTGGGGACGAGAATGGCGTTGTCAGTTTATGGGAAGTAAACGTTGGGAAAGAAATCAAGAAGTGGAAGTTTAGCGGAAGAATAGGTTCTGTGGAATGGTGCCCCAGGACTGATGTCAGCTACTTCGTTGTTGGCATGTGAGATCGATCGTCTTATTCGTCCCCTAGCGTGTTACTGATTCACGTCTGTAGAGAGGAAACCCTGCATTTCCTTATCCCGCCCCATCTGCCACCGTCGGTCCAGCAACTCACACAAAATGTACTGATGCCAAATACCTTACCTGCCGCACCAGAAACCCCGTCCCCAGTCAAATGGGTCACTCCACCAACCCATACAAGATCGGACAACGCTCCCGTTCTCACCATCGATCTGCCTCCATCATCCGGTTTAATAACTCAAATTTCCTGGCATCGCCGAGGTGATTATGTGGCTACAGTGTGTGAGTATAGCTTATATTCGTTGATTGTTCTTTAGAAGTGCTCACCTACATTTCACTTCCGAAGCTAATGGCAACCAGGGTGGTGTCTGGATCCATCAGGTTTCTCGCCGACATTCCCAGGCACCATTCAAGAAAGTTAAGGGTAAAGTGCAGTTGGTTCTCTTTCACCCCATGAAGCCCCATTTCTTCGTCGCCGTGGGTGTCCATGTTGCTTTCTGTCGCTCCTTCATACTCACGTCAATTCAGACACAGCAATATGTCAGACTGTATAACTTGTCTGAGCAGAAGCTCTTGAAAACACTGCAACCTGGTATCAAGTGGATTTCTTCGATGGATGTGCATCCATCGGGAGATCATCTCATCGTGGGAGGTTACGACAGAAAACTTTGTTGGTTTGACTTGGAACTCAGTGATAAACCTTACAAAATCCTTCGGTTAGTTGAGTTCTTTCTCGTGAGTGCTAAACTAACGCGGGCTTCAACATTCAGGTACCATACACGCGCTATACGCTCTCTCCATTTCCACCCAACTTATCCGCTGTTCGCATCCTCCTCGGATGACGGCGCCATCCAAGTCTTCCATGCTAGAGTTTATAGCGACTTGATGACAGATCCACTAATAGTTCCCCTGAAAATCTTACGCGGGCACGAAGTCACGAAAGGCCTTGGTGTCCTCCAGGTGAAATGGTGTCCTCGACACCCTTGGCTGATTAGTGGAGGAGCTGATGGGGCAGTTAGTGTATGGTGCAGCTAACTTTGGTAATATTTATAGATTTTTTTTGCCACTGGGCAACATTGTAATGTGCTGCCAGAGTTTTTCTGCACCCTGAAAAAACTTCACAAGGGAACACTTGGGCGTTCGTTTAAGCTCGTTTTCCTTTCTTCCCCTTTTTTTGGCCCAATAAAGTAGCGAGCATTCTTGCTGCTCAATTTGGTAATCGACTATTGCTCTCCGTTCGTTCTTTGCATGATTATCCAACTTTCACATCTCTCTCTTTCTTTGCGAAAGTCTAAAGATTACCCGAGAAACAGACGCTTCCAACAGAACTAACAGGACATCAAGTGCAACAGTTTCACTCTATTTCGCTGCGGCTCGTTGAAATACCCCAGACAACTAGAGAGTCTCTGTCTTGCTTCAGTCTACCCTAGTGCCTGCACTAGCGGATAAATCAACGGGAGAAGGAGCAGGCGCCATCCGATGACCTCTTCCCTTCTGGCTTATGTAGCAACCCTCTGCCACCTGGTTCAAGTTCGACGGCATCAACTCATACAGATGCCTTGCAATTCAGGTGTTATTTTCTCATGATGCAGAAGTGATTGCCATTCACAATGCATCAACGTAACTTGTGCTCTTCGTCTTGAATGTTCATTGCATGTAACACACAGTAAGTGCCTATCTTTTCCTGACTTGACGAAACTTGATCCAATGACGTACGTCCCTCTCAGTCTGTCCGATGTATCTCAAATAAATGATTCAATACAATATGGTTCTCGAGCAGATTAGACTTGAAACTAAGAATCATCAAGAAGTAAACGTTCGCATCATAATCGGCTGCAAGAGGATATATGTAGCACAGGGCACGGGAGGTCTTAAATAAGTTTGTCCAAGCATCGCGAAAGGCCGCCCCAGTCCTCGACAGTTCTTAGTGTCCCTATTCTTGGTTAGTACCAAGCTGATCGTGCCAGCATCTAACGACTCCTCACTCAATGCCAACAGACTCTTTCAACATGGTCAATTGGACAGATTCCAACGAAATCGCCAGAGACGACGGTGAGTTCTGTATAAATTTTGGAGTTCCGTGACGGCTAAAAGTCCGTAATTTTTATAGCCGCGTTCCAGAAAATTATTTTTTGTTTCCTAGGCGTTACACTATGGGAGCTTTTCTCCACCTGCGACTTCGAATGGTCTTTATTGACGCGACGCCGCAAGTTTCGTTGGCCACTGGTACGCAGCACTCGTCTCAACGTCTATTGATGTTAATCGACATTTGATGTGTAATAGGGTATGCTAAACGTTTGCTAGGTCCTTGTCATCACTGACCCTGTGTTAGTTCTCTTCTTCCTTTCGCGCTACTGTATCGTTCTTGCTTTCGTTGGATTGTAAGTTACCATAGACCTCTTCGATAATGACTGACCTACACTTTGCCCAGGATCGTATCCATTTCTGTCACTTCTCGGGTCAGTCACTATTCACTGTGTCTATTGGATGTAAACTTACTCTCGTCCTTAGATTAATTGTGGAGTAAGCTTTCGACTTGCAGTTTTATTACCTTCTAACTCAACGCGTAACAATTATACTCCTAGGCTTTATATGTTTTCAATTCCGTGAGTACGAGTCGAGAAGTTATATGGCATAGTCCCGATTCCAATCATTCCAGTGGGCGGGAAATATGACTCTGCTGTGCTCCTCTACGTCTCTCATGTTGCGAACGTAAGTGTATGAGCATGCTTTGTTGCGCATCGTTCATATTAGTACCTGAAGGATCGCTCTGTGGGAGCGCAAATTGAAGGTAGTCATCCCTCTAGGTGCACTCTGTCTTGCATTTTGGGCCATTCTCTATCGCACTATGTTTATAGTGCGTAGCGTGTGGGACGACGACTCTAAGGCTTGTATTGTCGCGTACACCAATTCCTCTCTCTTGAATGTCACATTCTTTTTCAGTAAGTCTTCGTTGAGCTCTTCCACAAGGTCATCTCTACTTAATCATTCGTGGTAGCCATGGGTTTCGATTTTGTTATTCTTGTCTACACCTCCGTCGCATTGATCGCGAAACACACCGCCCGAACTGATCTTTGGAAATTGCTCTTCCAAGATGGGCTCGTATACTTCCTAGTGACCTTTTCTGCAAATTGTGTACCAGCTGTGAGTCTCACCTTCATAGCTAATTAAAATTGCTCATCATAAGTCTCGCTCAGGTCTTGAATGTTCTAAACCTCAATAGTAAGATCCATTACCTTCTTCGTCCACTTCATTCATCATTTACCTGCGCATTGCATTTTTTAGCGGTCATGAACGTGTGAGCATGCTGTCTCTCTTCTGTCACCCTTTTGTTCTGATCGAGTCCTTTGTTTTTCAGCATAGCGACAGTGAGTTTCATCGCTTATCCATATCCATCGTGTGCTCAGATCATTTTCAAAGATTCCAGCGGCGGCTGTGTGGTAGATATACGCATCTGTTACTTGATTTGCGACTGGGCTCATTATGATTTGCCTCTACAGCTCCATTGCATCCGGTCGAGCCGTCATGAGATTACTGGACTATAGCTCCGCCGACGTCTACGTTCCGTCAGGGGTCACTAATGCAATATCATCTAGTAGCCCACCTCGTCAAAGTAATGCACTTTTCGCCGCTTCTTTCGTGTCTCCCAAACTCACTTGCCCCGAAGTACTTGTGACGACAGAACACATTACCATGACTGCATTTCCGTATGTTGTTCCCCTTCCGTCTGTTAACGCGTGAGCCTGAAATGGATCTTTTTGTGAAGCTCCAGCAGTGACTCGGATTCGCCTCACGGCAAGGGACATACTTCCATCGACATGGGCGAAGATGAAGATCACAACGGTTATATGAGTGACGAGCGTGGAAAGGAGTCGTCAAATTTCACTTCGAACACAATTGAGAGTTGAGCTGTATGTGCATGTCTTATATATTCTCTTTTCACGTACAAGGTCCTCGAGTTTTTGTCTTCTGGGTGCAACTAATCCTTTAATCTAAGCTTGAATCTCGCTCAAAATGTGTACTGTTCAAAGTAAAATAATGCAGTAATATATAGTGCTTGATACAACGAACGGGTATGATGAATGTATAATGGAACAGGGGACCGCGATTGGTAAAAAAACAACGAAAAAAAAAAAGCATTTATCTTCTCCTCTTCGATCTACCAGCTTTCCTTCGCGCTGCTACTCCACCTTGTCGATTCATTCCCTTCGGTGAGGGCCGTGCGGAAAGACCTTTAGAAAGGCGCCACTCCTCACGTCTGGAACCCCGTGGCCCGTGCGTCGATATACGTTTAGATGAAGATTCGTTCGGTGTGTCCACCTGCATCGAATCTAGGGAGAAAGAAATGTGGGTATGCATGATAAGAAAGGTCGAATGGGAAACAGACCTTCAGTCTTATTTGAACTGTCTGAAGGTCCGTCGACTGTAAAATGGGAAACATGTCAATGATGATCCAGACGTGCACAAAAGGTGTGATGACTGAAGGATGAGAATATTCTTTCAAGCCATTATTGCGTTTTGGTGCGCGCCAATCGCCAAAGAATGCATGCTATCCACCGAAATGTCCTCCGGGTCTAGAAGACCAAAGGTAGCGAACCAGTACCAACCTGGTGTATCTTCTCCTCCATCCTCAGCATCTCTTACTGCTTCATCGCCATCTACGTCTTTCGAAGCTATGGACCGAAGCTTCGTATTTAGTCTATGCAGTCGTGCCGCCTCCGTAGCTGCATATACCCCCGTTTCACGCTTTTTTGAGCGAAAGTTTCGCTTGACCTTGGATCTGAGTGATTTTGCCATCCTTTTCGATGTATGGAAATTTGGTGTAGCTGGTGAGTCTGTGGATAAGTACGAATGCGCAGCGTGGCAAGGTGACGGCTGCTTAAGTACTTGTGGAGCTGAGTAAAGGTGACTCAAAATTTTCTTCGGGATTCTAATTAGGATACCACGTGCCCAAGTTAGTGTCTATTGTTATGTAAGCAATGCCATACACGGTACGTCGGTACCTCGCCCATTTTCGCTTGGAAGCAACTTGCGGACAGTAGTAAGTAAATTTGTTAGTGGGAGTGTACTTATGAACGGAAGCAGGCGCAAGGAATCTGAGTGCAGATATTGGGCATTGTTCATTTCCACCTTTCAAAATGTCAGTTTGAGTCCGGCTGCTAACCTAAAGCACTCTGCATCGGCGAATACTCTTTAGTCCTTTAGTCTCTTTGGCCGGATAATGTGAGACACGAAGCTACTGATCACAACAAATTTGAGCAATGCACAACTTGATGCTTGATAATTGATGACCATCGAAAAGGTGGTGGACATCTCAATGTAGGTAAGTATTGCTAGCCGTGCAATGCATACGGGGCCGTACAAGGTTGTAGATATCATGGCACAGAAAATACATGAAAAGCGCCCGGAAATGCGTACATTTTTTGAAGAGATCAGCACGCTGGGCCTTTGTAGAGGGTACCAGCTAGCACGTAACCGAAGGATGTTTACTCCGGAGGGGCCTCCCTGTAATCAAGAACGAATCAGACAAGGGCAAACGACAGTGAGTTCATTGGACTTATAATATACAAAACGTTGTTACATCTGATTAAAAAAGAAAAAACGCGTAAGGAGATGTGAAGTCTGAATAACAAGTAGACCTGTACCGTATGAAGACCTCTCCAAGTGCGCCGTTGGATTGACCATCTTGAAACTCTTCTGTGTTCGCAAGCTTATCGGGAGATATTAACCAGAGAAAAAGATGCAATCCGTGGAATCCAGCATACCTGAAGGTTCATATATCCATCCGTGCTAACGAGAAAACCCTTGTATTCTAATCCCCATTTTAAGCGCACATATACTGGCTTCCCCGTGAGGTCCTGCATAAAGGGTTTCGGGTTCACCGGATTAACCTGTTGAATTAGAACGAATAACTAGTAAGAACAAGATAATTCATGAAAAGAAAATGGCGCGCACGCACTGCAGACATGGTGTTGATAGAGACGAATGAGCGCGGAGTTTCAATTATTTGGTTATTAGCTTGTTGGTTTTCCGTTCCAGTCTATTTCTTCGCGACTAAGTCATGTCAGACCGTGAAGGCGCACCTCCAAATGATGACGATCTCTCTTTGCCCAAGGCAACTGTTGCAAAGATGATAACAGGTTTCGTGTTTCGGTCTACTAGTCACATCGGTACTAACATCTCACTGTGGGTTAGAACTTCTTCCAAAAGATGTGGTTTGTGCGAAGGAAACTCGCGATCTAGTGATAGAATGTTGTGTAGGTGAACAGCTAGATCTTTTCTTTCCGTGAGTAGGCTCGAGACTAACCGAAGGCTGTCTCCTCAGAGTTCATACACCTAATATCATCCGAAGCAAACGATATATGCGAGAAGGAGTCGAAGAAAACGATCGCTCCCGAGCATATCATCGCCGCGCTCAAAGTAAGCTTACTGCGCTTTATTCTGGTTAGGATGTGCATGTTGAATAATTTTAGCAACTTGGTTTTGAATCATTTACTGCTGAGGTGGAAGATGTATTGAAGGATCATAAGCAACAGCAAAAGGTGCGTAGCTGAATGTTCGAGGAATCATATACATTTGACAGCGATCATCCAGGACCGGGAAAAGAAAGTTTCGAAATTCGAGCAATCTGGAAAGACGGAAGAGGAACTTCTTGCAGAGCAGGAACGACTCTTCGCTGAAAGTCGAGCGAGATTTCAATCTGGACCGCAATGATATGTCTTGCATGCTATCCTTATTTGTTCACCATCTGTATCACCATTAACGGCTGTATATGTATATTATCGACTGCCTGCACTGTGTCGGCTTTTCAATACTTCCAATCTTCGCCGTGCGGAATCATTATTCCAAAGCGTATTGCCATTGTCATCGATTGAGGTTAGGGCTGGTAAACCGCCCTGCTCAATTATAAAAGACGCGGAAACTGCTGCATAATAAGCAGCTGTGTTGATGGTGAGCGTGGGTCGCGCAAGCAAGTCAGGTGGTTGCAATTACCTTCATATACGTCGTTGTTGGATAGATGGAGGCCGGCTCCGAGCCCACCCAAAAAGCTATTCCCGCCGCCTACAAAACGAGCTCGGTGTTAACGTCGCGCTGTTGAAATAAATCTCCTTACCGGTCACATCGACAACTTTATGGGCATCTTCAGCAGTCCAGTAAGCATCGATCCATTTTCCTCCGAATTCTCTAGTTGTGACATAAGCCCCCAGGCTCCCGCTCCTAATGATCACGGCGTTCTTTGTACCAAGCTGGAGGAACCGTTCTGCAGCTTGTTCAATGACAGGTTTGGTAACGGGGAGGGCAAGCGATAAAAGTGAATAGGCCTCTTCTGCATTTGGGCTACAAGCTCTGGGAAGCACATCGCTAGCTGAGTGTACTGCAATTCACTCACCTCAGAATTGTGATTGATGGCAGTATCTTGATCAACGCAGGTAATTCATCAGGAACACATCGATCCTTGAGGAACAGAGTCAATGTAATAACATGAGAAACACTATAGCCACGGCCTACTAACGGGAATTGGCTCATATATGGCAATTGGATTCCATCCTTCTACATCTTGCACTTCCGACATGATGGCTGACGCTCTGGCAGGCGAGCAGATGAAATGCAACATCTCAGGTCTGGCTAACTTTGTATCGCTCAGGTCCCGAAGGGTGATGCGAATTCGAGGCGTAAGATATTCGAAACTGGGATGCATTATCAACGGCTGGACATTAGAAGAAAACACTTGAAGCACCCTCTAGAATCACCCCTGTACGAATTGAGTGCACGTGTTGTTAGGGCTTCGGGTTGATCTCGAAAGAGCCATATTTCCTTCCCATATGATTCTAAATCATGTTGTATCTGAGGTGGAAAGTCGTGACCTTTGTCCACTATCATTCCTACTCTTTCGGGAGGCATCCTGGATAGAAATCTGAAGCATGAGCAGACCGACACAATATCGAGAAATACCAGTTCAATCGAACCAGATGCGTGCCCCTATAGCAGCATAAGTGCCTCCACCCCCGATCTGCGTATTCAAACTATTCAGAACACGATATCATTTGAGGAATGAGCATATCTTTCCTGAGAAGTGAACTGGCCCTGAGTTGGGTTTCCGTTTTCATCCGCATACGAAAACTCGTCAATGATAAACATGCCCAGGGTGACGAGTGTCGGAGCCATAGTGGCTGAGGGAACTCCGAGAACGAGATGCTGAACGCTATGGAAGCAACGCAATGTTATCTAATCTCCGAATCTTCGACCACAACCTCTACCTAGCGAATTTGATATGGAAGTGTGGGCAGTCACATACGAACCGTCTCTCTTCACAGAGGAGGTGAGAAGATATGTGAATATAATCTGCAGACCTTTTTTTCAACTTCTGTGTGGAGTTAGCTATATCAGCAGGGCCTTCTTCTGCTAGATGCCACAAGTTCTGCAAAAATCAGGAGATTTTACCGGCGTGAAGATGCGTGCAGTGAGCAAAATTCATTTCATGACATTGCTGGGTTGCTGAACGATCTATCTTGCTTGAAGGAGGGCTCATCGCACAACTCCTACCACGAATGTTACTCAAAGAGCGAGGTATCGCCCCATACGCGATGTCGTTCTCTGCTACAGAGGCCGGCAAACCATATATAGGGAGTTTTATAGCGCCCGTGAAGGCTTCTGAATCAACTCATGTATATTCTGCTCCTAGACTACTCCCAGTGTTGATCCACCTATCGCACACAATATATCTCACGACAATAACTCAGTAGTGATGGCCTTCGCACCCGGAAAGGAGCATCCTCCAGCATTCAGTATTGGCATCGACGTGATGAAGGTCCAGCTCCCAAGCCGCGACACGTACCGTGCATTCATTGAAACATTCTGGGAACAGGTAACTCCGATGTGCCAGCGTTATCCAGCAGCTGATTAGCCCTGCCAGCTTACACCCGTGGAGCGGCAGTTACTGTCTCCAACTGTTCCGCAAGAGGAAGGCCTTCAAAGATTTTTCTGGATGTGGACCTTGAAGGAAGCATATACAAAAGCCCTTGGCATTGGACTCGGCTTTGACTTCTGTCGAGTAGAGTTCAGTGTAACGACTGACATAGTGCGGATTGACGGCCAGATACCACGAGGATGGAAATTTAGTAAGTTTGAGTTGAAGGAAGAAGATGGTCTTTACGTCGGCGTAGTTGCCGAATTCCTGGGCGACACAGAAACAGTGGTGATTTCCGAAACGGCTCCAAAGCCATGGCTGTCACAACTCAAGGCCAACTCATTCGTTGAACACGCAGTCCAGGAACTCAAACAGAGCATGTAGATGTATTTTATATCTGTTCAAAATGAGAATTAACAGGAGTAGACAATACATAAGATAGCATATAACAACACACCAGATTGTACACTATACGGTGTCTTCTATGGCAGACACAGTGCTTCCTAGCAACCAGTCACTGTAATACACGCAATCCCGAGCATTAACAGGCCCGCCGTCCTTGCAAAAATCAAACGAAGGACAGATACTGCACGGAGCCTGGGTCCATCCAAGGTTTAGACGTTCTTGCCTGACAGCCCTATAAACACTTCCACCAGTTTCGTCGTATTCATCGAACGAAAATGGTTGATGCGGTGAAGGAGAACGCTTTATTGATTTTGATTTACTTCGGCGTTCCCGATCACTGTCAGTGTCGGAATCACTCGAATCGTCGCTGGAAGAGCTTCTACTCTTCCTGTTCTTTTTCTTCGGAACCCTGCGCTTGGAAGGACCATTATCGTCGCTGGATTCCGAATCTGAATCTTCTGAACCTTCTACTTTCTTTTTCTTCGACTTTTTCTTGCTCGTCTTTGATGAGGCCTTGTTGGAATCGTCAGAATCATAAGCTCGCTTTCGTTTAGATTTTTTGGAGGCTGGTCCATCTGAATCAGAATCCTCTTCTGCGGCATGTTTTTTCTTCTTTTTCCTGCGTTTGTTTGAACTTTCGTCGTCTTCAGTGTCTGAAGAACGATGTTTTCGCTTCTTTTCAGTCCGCTCGTCCGCGGAGTCATCGCCATCTAAGGTACTTGAATCCCACAAGGAAGTACCGAATGCAGGAAGCTGAAGAGGATAGAAATCAGTTCAGTTGAGCAAAACAAGATAAAACGAGACAAACCTTTTCTATCTCACCATCCAGAACGAGCACATTGAGAAGCATTTCTACGTGCTCAACTGATAGATCTGTTTCTGTAAGACGTGCCTGCCTGAGGGCATTTCGGACCTGTTGTGCGGTCGGATACTTGGGCGACTTGGATATCGGATATAGTGCGCCTTCAGCTTGCTGCCCACGGTGTTTCGGGAAGCTCTTGAGAAAAAAAATAGCAGTGTCAAAAATACTTTCGGCATAAAAAATTTCCATGACATACCAGGTCTCGAATGAACTTAAAACATGCTTTCATAAGAGTTTCGATAAATTCAGTATCCAGTTCATTGTCTGTGTACCATGGGCCACCAGTAAGAGCTATAGATGGCTCGAGACCTTCAAGCATATATATCTTGCGAGTCGGATGCTGCCGAGCAGCATTCAGCCATCAGACTTCGAGAAGTGGAGATATTATGGGCGGACCTGAACCGATGGAACTCGTTTAATCAGCTTCTTTTGCACTAACGTCTTGAGGCATCGGTCGATAATCGTCTGGTGGAGGTTGGTCTTTGCCTTGAGATGCTTCGTCCATATGCCTGCAGCCCGATTAAAAACATTCAAGGTAGATGGACTAGCTTTCAGTACCTTCATTCTCGGCAGTCTTGATATGTCCTAAGACAAGATTCTCTTCACCGGTGAGGTCCTTCGTCCTGTATATACGATCTGAGTTAGTGAGTCTGAAGGAGAAAACGCGTACGACGTACGCATTTATTTCGCCCTTAGTCACCGCCCTGAAGCTAATTTGACCTTTTGCATTTTGAAGTGTTTTGAATAGCCCAACAGCCAAGAGGAAGTTGAGTGCCTTTTGTCGCGTCTTCGCGTCTGGGATGATAGATTCAGCTTGCTTGGGCGTCAATTCCTAAAGGACAAGTTCAAGCTAGTTTCAACATTGAGAGCAGTCATTTACATACATTATTGGGAGTCGCAAGGGCAGCTTGGTGCAGCTTGCTTTCTAGTTCATTGGGAGCCCTTGTTTTGCTCGTTGACATCAGAAGGAAAGAGGTTTGTCGGCGCTTATCTGGTGGAATCGTCCACGTGGGTGTCTGACTCATTTACATAAAGTAGTAACCGCATACTCCTGGACCCTGACAGTGTCAAAGCTGGGACCAATATCTTGCTGGTCTCGCGTCTTTGTCTCGATGTTTCACGTCCCTGAGGGTAGACCACGTTGAATATACGTGACACGGACGACCCTCGACTCCGAAAGCCGACGAGTTGAAAGAAGATGAATTGAACCGCCTTATTACCGGTTTCATGGCTCAACGCTACTCTGAAAGTAAATTCATTTCGGATAATTCCTGCAATTGTACTACATAAAGCTTTACATGTGCCATTTACAAGTATGTCAATATTGTATGGTGTATTATAGGGAGAAGCCAGAGAATTACGCGCAAAAATACTCTTCTACGGGTCTATTATCATGCGGACTAGAGTGATCTACGAAAACCGATAACAAAGCAGAGAGGATTATCAGTATGCGAAAAACAAGTCAGAATAAACATCAATATCTAGGGTGTCGTCCGCTGCCGCAGCGACATCTGAGCCAAGAGGTTGAGACTGCCAAACCCTTTTAGTCTCGTCTTCGTCCCTCTTGTGAGAACCCCAATGCATGCCGCACAGCTCGAAACCCTGCAGATCGGGTAAAGCGTTAAGGCTGCTGGCCACACGTTCATAAAAGTCCTGAAAAGCCTCCGATGATGTGAGGAACATGAAACAAATGAAAGGCGACTTACGACATTAGGTGCTTCGGAGAAGTTGTAGGTTGTCATCAATCGCAAGTATACGAGATGTTGCATCTTTTCTGATAACAGGTTGAGAAGCGCTGCTGGAGTAGAGCTCGTAGTAGCTCCAAGGACAGCTACGGGAGCCGAGGAGTCTGCAAGTCGCATCACGACTGCCTCCGTCAAGTCCCCGGACGTAAGATGAATGCTGTGGACTGGGCGAGTGGGAACAACAGCCACCGCAGCTTGGGAAGAGCCAATGAACTGTGACAGGCGAGGAATTGATGACTCGGAGAGTAGAGCCACAGATTGCTGATGAGGGGAGGGTATGGAATCCACTTCGAGTTCTAGAAGCGCGGGCGTACGCTGAAGGAAGCTTGAGACGTGAGAGTCGAAGGAAAATGAACAAGCAAAGTGCAGCAAACGAGGAAAAGAAGTCTGGATCTCCTGAAGAATCCAGGTTGCGCCCGGGTCCACGAAAACATGAAGTGAGACGAGTTGAGTCATGAACGAGATTGCGCGCGCAAGTTTGTGGTAATAGGAGCGCAAAAGAGTGGTGTATGAGTCGAGGTCAATAGAAAAGGACCTGACATGACGGGCGACTTGAGGCTTCCTGGCAAGCGTAAGGACGACAGCCACATTGCCGCGGGCAGGCGCAATGGCGACGTGACGATAAAGGTGCCTCTCTGCGACTTGGCAGAACTGTATGGAAGTGTAGGAGAGGCGCGCGAGGTCTGGTATAGGTAGATACTCGCAAACGGCGTCGAGGAGCTCTGGAGGCAAACTGTGGAAAGACATGGTGGAAGAGGAACAGAAAGGAAGAGTTCTTTTCTGTTTATGTATGGACTTCAGGCAGGGTCAGAAAGAAAATGATGGGTCAACGTGCGAAGGAGCAGGAAGGCATGATGGAGTATTATATATACTTATAAAAAAACAGAACTGCTGCTATTTAGTACTTACGCATGAGGCCATGCAATCGATTTCAGGTTACAGCCTCAACGCCTTATGTCAGCATGAATGTTGCGGGGATTGAGGGTACTCTGCACTCAACATTAGCATGCACGCTATTTTTCGTGCTGCTCGTATAGCTTCTTCGTCCTATCACTCGCCCGATAGGTTCGGTTCCTTTAGGTCCGGCTGGCGATGCTATTCTAGTTCTCTTTCATCACAAGATTCGTCTATACCAGCTCATTCTGGTCAGCAGCTCTTTTTCGACTTGGTCGCCACGTCCGACTTTGCTTAAGCTTTCCCGTTTCCCAGCTCCTTTTCCGTCCAGAACTCACACTTGCGGCGCTTTGTCTGCACGCGACGTTGGCTCTAAAGTTGTCTTAACGGGATGGATCCTTCCTGAGCGGTGATTATCTTCCTCAACTCCATTGAACGGAATACCCCCCAACTTCAACTTATTTCCATTTTAAGCAAAGGGAAACTCGTGTCCTTCTTCCCCCTCAAAGATTCCTCTGGCACAGTCCAACTCACTCTCAGTCATTCTGCGGCACGTGCTCATTTGGCCGCTCTTTCCGATGTGCCTGTCGAGTCATCTGTGCTAATAGAAGGCCAGGTGCTCCTAAGGCCTCCTAGTGCCCGTCGCCCTGTCAGTCTATGTTCGCGAGCTATAGTTCGCTTCTATTGACTAGCGTCTTTCTCCAAGGGGCCTACCGGTGATATTGATGTGCAAGTAGACAACTTTGTCCTTTTAAATCCTGCAGATACAAATCTCCCATTTGTACCCTCTAACATCCACAACTTGGTGTGCACCCTTGAATTTCGGGCCTACTGTCCAACTTTCTGACATCCTACGACAGCCAAATGACGATCTAAGGTTGCGGTACCGGTATCTAGATCTTCGCCGGTCAGCGCTATCCGAAAATCTCAAAAAACGAAGTCAAGTCGCTCACTTGGTGCGCAACTGTCTACACGACCGTGGTAGGTGTCTGTTATTCATACCTGACACTGAGATGTTTTACATTTCATACAGGTTTTGTCGAGGTAGAAACTCCTGTTCTTCTCAGATCGTCTCCGGAGGGCGCAAGAGAATTCTTAGTTCCTACTCGTGCTGATAACGCGTCAGCTGAACCCGCGTTCTATGCGTTACAGCAATCACCTCAGCAACCAAAACAACTATTGATATCATCGGGAACTGTGGATAGATATTACCAGATAGCGAAATGTTTCCGCGATGAGGACGGCCGCAAAGACAGACAACCCGAATTCACCCAAATTGACATGGAGATGGCTTACGTTTCTTGGGGTCCGAAAGAACCAGAACCTTCCCTTACCTCAAACTCTCTCTGGTCTAATGTTTGGCGAATCGGTGGCAACGAAGTACGTGAAACTGTTGAAACTCTGATTAGGAAGATATGGAAAGAGGTGGAGAACGTGGAGCTTGAACCTCAATTTCAAGTCATGACATACCATGAAGCAATGACACGCGTGAGCAGTTTGTATATCGACTGTACTTTCATGTTTTTCAACAAGTTTATTGTTCAGTTTGGTTCCGACAAGCCTGATACTCGCTTTGGCCTAGAGGTTCGCTTCCCGAGTTTTGCAGCTTCACATAGCTGAATTAGGTGCACAGATCTCAGATATTACACAGTTCTTACCTTCCGGAGTTAGAGCTTCTTTTGAAAAAAGTGGAGAGGTTCTAGAGGCTATCGTTCTACACCAATCGCAAGATCGGGACTTCTGGTCAGTCTCTCGCAAATGCCAACGAGAACCTTCAGCGGTAGGCAGACGTTGGACCCTTTGTACTTACGGCATCTGACAATCATATGATCGTCAGGAATGCATTACTTTCACCGAGAAGAACGCATTGTCCTGGCTCTTGGGAAGCCAAACTCTTGGTCAGCTATCTCCGGACACGATCCGATCTCAAGGAACAGGAATCAACGAATCTCTGCGTCTTACCCCCGGCGACATTGTTTGGCTAGCGCGAAGACCGCGAGTACCAAAAGTAAGCTTTTTCTTTCCGTTCAGCATCTACACATCTGCTCACTGTGAATCACCATAGGGCGGTTCCACTACGTTAGGGCGACAGAGACTGCAATTGCTTGACGTCGCACTGGCAGCTGGTATGTAATCTTGCCTTTATCAGCTGAACTCGTCCCTCAATCTCTACAGGGGGTCTCAAACTTCCTGAGGATTCGCATTTTCTTTGGATCACCGAATTCCCTCTCTTTACTCGCTCGGACGACGATAAGGAGTTCTTAGCAAAAGGAAGATGGAGCAGTACGCACCATCCGTTCACTGCTCCAATGTGGGAAGACATCAAGACCCTATACGAAGGCGAAGTGGAATCTGTGTGCCCCTTTGTTACCCATACCGACATCGACGACCTTTGACACGAACCCTCTTCCTCATTCATATCATCTAGATCCGTGGTCAACACTACGATCTCGTCTTGAACGGCGTTGAGATCGGGGGTGGTTCTGTGCGAGTGCACGACGCTGCTTTGCAAGATTACATCTTCACGAATGTATTACAGGTCAGCCTCCCCTGGGATAAAATTGCTCGAAAATGTTCTGAATAATGCATTGGTACACATCATACAGTTGAGCGAACAAGAGAAGGCACCCTTTAATCAGCTCCTGCATGCCCTACGTTGTGGTGCTCCACCTCATGGTGGAATTGCTCTAGGTCAGGGAAGATGCATCTTTCTATTGTATTTATCTATTCAATAACAATCCCAACGAATTTTCTAGGCTTTGATAGACTGATGTCAATTCTCTGCAAAACGTCATCTATTCGCGATGTCATTGCTTTCCCAAAGACTGCGGGTGGTGCTGACTTGCTGTGGAAAAGTCCTGCACCAGTTAACCCTGAGGTATTACAGCAATATGGTATCCAGCCTCGAACCCCGTAATGACCCTTTCTCTTCGGATGGTGTATATATTACGGGTTGAAGGTACACGAAAAAAGTATAACACAAAGAAACTAATTTGGCTTGAAGGGTAACATGAGGATGCTTGGGTACATACATGAATCGCCAATAATATAATATAAAGTCCAGAAATTGTGAACATATCAGATGCACTACGAAGCTACAGGGACAGCTACAGTATCAGATATAGCCTCGTCACTATCCTTAAGCTCGGTATCAGAGCCTATCGGAGGAGATGGCGTAGAGCTTGTCTGAGGAAGGAAAGTAGAATTTCGTGGCGTTGCGTCGTTTCCATTTACATTTTCATCATAAGGCGAATGACCGTATGAGAACGGAGATGTCCAGCTAAAGCTAGTCTGTATCCGCGCTTGTGGCTGGATAAGTGGACGGCTGTAATTAGACTGTGGTTGCGGTTGAGAATCCTCTTCCACATTATGCCGTGAGCTGCTTTCGTCAATTACGGGTAGTACGCTCCGAAGTTTTGAAGATTCGGATTTTCGGGATACATGTCCGGTCATGGGAGGGGTGGAATGACGACGAGCTGTTGGCGTGTTCGGCGAAGAAGAGCGAGGTGATGTGGAGGTGGGGGAAGGAATATCCGCCCACTCAGAAGTTTGGGATGGGAAGATGACGGTATTTGGGTTATTAGGTACCCAACTAGTAATAGAAGAAGACGCCGAGGGTAATCCCTCGACAGCTTCAGGCTCCGGTGTTCTTGTTACAGGACTTGCCGATGCTGAAGGGGCGGTTGGCATGATGGAAAGAGGGGGGAGAATACTGAAGATCTGATCCTCTGATTGCGGAGGGCCATAGGAATCGAAGGGGTCCGGTACGCTTTGAAGCATAGGCTCAATTACAGGGTCGGAGCTGTACAGGAAAATCACCATTTAGCACAATTGACGACCTGAAGGGGCGAAAGGAGCATACGCTTTTGAGGTGAACTTGTCGAACACGTCTAGCGTTGACCGAACAACTAAACACATCTACACAGGGCGGGGAAAAAAATTAGACCATAAAAATTATAAAATGATATTCAGAACGCACTTTGCCTTGGACAACATTCCACACCTCTTCTTCATGTTCGACAATCTCTTGGTAATGCGCCAGCTTCAGCTCATCCAATTCATCCACCTGGCGTTGAAGCACAACCAGTGCTTCCCTGAAGCTTTGCAAATCTGCGATTTTTTTCAGCAAAAAATATAGGTTAGCAAAGCCTAGAAAACTTACTTCGTTCTTTTCGGTTCATATTCCGCATCTCTGTCTGTCGGATAACTTCACTCTTCTCCTTCAACGCACGCTCATACGAAGCAGAGCGCTCCTATTCAAGACACATTCCGTCAGGGTATCGTAGGAGGGATGAGATAGGAGAAAGCTAACAGTGACGATTGTGCGGTAAGTCTCCAAATGCTGACGAAGGGGCTTCTCAAAATTCCTATCGAAAGTCTCTGCCTATACATCTAGTGAGTAAAGAAACTCCAAGGATTCGACGTAATTACGCACCAAGACATGGTAATGGTTTCCGATAAGATGGTGGAGTCCAGAAGCAGCCTGTAAACGAGTACCTGCCTCGTACGAAGGGCCTTTCAAACTGTGCCAAAAAAATAATAATCAAGCCATTCGGCATTTTTCCTGTGAAGAGTAAAAAGCGTTAGTACCCACCCACTGCATGTTTCCATTGCGTCAGCAAATGCTGCCGTAGCTTTGGACATTGTGACAAGTGCAGCCCTATAGTTGGCACATGTATCCATGAGCTATTCGAGAGGTTAGATAAAGGCTCTACGATGCACATAACAAGCGACCATACCTCTTCGTACGCTTGAAGACTAGCCTTCAAATGAGCCCGAGTGATAATCTTGGAAGGGCCGTCTAATCCGAAGTTCATGGCCGAGACATTTGTAGTATCCGAAAACGTTGGAGATGGACTCCGAGCACCCGGTGATGAGTTTCGCTTGGAACCCAAAGCAAGAGCGCGCAGGGAACGAGGTCGACCCGGAGCCATTGGTGAAATGAAAAGGAGGTGGAGGTGGAGGTCGGTGCAAAGCCGCAGCTGCTTGGCTGAGGCTCGCGCGTCTGACTCTTCGGAGTCTATTTCATTCAAAATTCTTAACCACACCTCAGGCTATTTACTTTGCTTATTCAATTACAAGTGGTTCTATGATTCTATTGTCGAATGTACCGAGATGCTATAGAATAACGCTGTGCATTGAGCTGCGTCTCACCAGTGTGAACTGTCGTGCTATAGTGTATCTGCCCCACATATCGCTTTCGGTCTCCTCAGCTCTTCCCTCAAGTCACTGCTTCACATCCTTTCCTTGACTAATAGGCTCATAATCATTTAAGCATTAGCAGAAAAATCTTCCGGCATCGCAACGAAAGCACCTGTAACTCAGTAACTTCAAAAAGGCAATTTTCAATACGGAAGATTAAGAATTCAAGACTCACCTAGCATCGTTTCACTTCCTCTTTGACGCAGCAATCGCGCTCATTTTTTCCGGTGAATCCCTCAAATAGAACAACTTCGCTCTCCTCATCCTCCCCTTCGGCGGCTTCTGTACCACTTTGATACTCTTCACATGAGGCGAGTTAACAAACACCTGCATCTCCACACCAATTCGTTGCACGATATTCCGTAGAACCATAGAAGTGTCAGGTCCTCTCCGGCGAATAGAGAGTACAACCCCCGTGAACGAAAACGGTGCATGTTCCATCGCGACACTGACGATTGAGCCGGGGTAGATACGTTTGGAGGAGTGTTTAGAGAAGAGCTCGTGGAGCATTGCCTGCTTCTCTGGCGTCGGTAGGTTTTTGAGTAGGTGTGGCATTAGACCTTTGCCCCGTAGAAGTGGTTCGGGTGCAGCGGGAGGTTCTGGGAGGACGATGGCACTTTTGGAGAATGGGTAGGTTTTAGGAGTGGCTGATGCCGTAGACATTGACCTGACCGACCGAGCTGTCCATTTCAGGAGGTTGGACAGCATAGCGCGTCGAAAGAGATGGACAGAAGAGGCGAAGTATGGTTTGTGCAAAATTCACACGGCAGGCATTTGCACTGAGGCGCTCACGAAAAAACCCAGAAGTATGTAGCAGCAATGAGCATGCAAGGCAATGGTAATATCATTACAGTGAATGGATGTAGTGTTTTGCGAGAATACATATTACATATCGAGAAATAATGCAGGAATTCAGGCTAAGGAGAGTAGACCGAGAAAGACTTTTGGTAGTCCGTTCAAGCCTCATAAAAAAGTTCTTAATACCCGTCGTTTTTTTTAGTATCCCCGACCGCGGCCCCTGGAGAAGGTTAAAAACATATTCAGAAGCCAAGAAAGGTATAAAGTGAGCGGAAACTTACCTGCCACGGGCTCTATACGGGTTATACCCACCGTATCCACCACGGTAACCACCTCTATAACCACCCCTGTAGCCTCCTCGTCCACGACCGCGAGCAAATCCTGGAATATTTGTTCGTTTTGCGGTAACCTATGGAAGATGCTTGTCAGATGCCTCGAAGAGCTAAGAGGCAATTTGAACTTACCTTAATCAAACGTCCGTGGAATAACGAGTTGTCCATTGTCAGTGCAGCATCGATATGTTCTGGTTCAGCAAATTCGACGTATGCATACCTGCAAAAAACTAAGCTACGGACTGAAACATAGGAGGGTACGGAAACGTACCCCTTTGGATGACCTGTAAACTTGTCACAGAGAATAGTTACTCGATTAATCGTTCCACAAGCTTGGAAGTGCATTTGTATATCTTCTGGTGTTGCGCTATAGTCAACCTGGCATTGAGATAGTGTTCAGTGGGGTCCTTCGGGAGTGCTGGGCATGGACTCACATTCCCCACGTAGATACTACGACCGTCAGCAGAGGCTTTATCCTCCTCTGTATCCATGTTCACGCTGGAGTCTGAACCTCCACCCTCCGCTGCAGCTTGCAACTCTCGGAGTTTTTTAGCCTCCATCTCCATCTCTGCGACCCGTTGTTTCATGAGCATGATTTCCTGCCGTATGTCGCGTCAAAAAAATGGTGTAAGTTGAGAATTGCGTACGCACCTTTGTCTCTGCTTCTTCTCCGTCGTCAATGGCAGTGTCCGCACTCACAGTTGCGGAAGGTTGCGTGGATTCAATTTCAGCCATCTTGGCGGATAGGAAGAGAGATATTTATTTTGCACGAGTCTTGACCTTTGGTGCAAACAGGTGTACACAGCCACTGGGGTACTTGGTATTGTTTAATGTTGCAGTCCACAAGGTGGTATTTCACTCATTGGCAACCTCGAGGCGATAATAGCCATTGGTCCCCTTGGCCCACCAATCCGGCTTGGCTTGTACACCGGCCTTGTTCAACGCTTGTTTAAATAACGTACGCATTTGTGATAATCTCTTCATTTCGGTTGAAATCAATCGATAATGGCTTGTGAGATGAACATTGGGGAGATACATTATTGTGTTGCGCCTACTGCGCCCCACCATGCGATCGCAATCGCAAGTGTAGAGCCACCGGTGTCTGAGTGTAGTTGGGTATCCGATGGGCAACTTCCGAGTAGCGTAAGGAACCGAGTCATGAGCACTGCCTCCTTCACCACGAGGAGCCATCATAGGACCTAGGATAAAGAGGACACTGAGAGACAGAATCCCGGTTCCCCCGCATTTCATCCCTTCTCGTTGGCTCGGCGTCTGTGTCCTTGAACTGCAAGTTGCCTTATTAGGAAGATTACCTAATTTAGAATTTTTCCAGGAATTTCGGGCCGTCTTTGGCTGTGGACCTGCGCCCTTGTCTGACTTCATTTTCTCTTAAACCTTGTTCATATGGCCAAGGGCGACGACTCTAACGCAATGGCCCAGCAATCAAAGAAGAAACGCAACGATGAAGACCCTCAACCTCCACCAGATGCTGGCCAGAAACCCGTTCAACTGCAACGACGGAGAGTATGGAGAGCTTGTGAAAGCTGCAGGTGTGTCCGAATCGTTCTCTGATGTCGTGGCAATCAAGTGCTTAACAGGTCCTGAAGGCGGAAGAAAATCAAATGCGATGGATGCGAGCCTACCTGCTCTCAATGTGCCGCTTCAGGCTCTCAGTGTACTTGGCTTCAGACTAAGGACCGAGGTGCGCCTCTCCCCTTTTTTTTCAATCGTTCCCATCTGATAAATTTCTTCAGCTGCACTCAGTAGACAGTCAGTCAAATCGATAGTTTTTCTTTATTTTTACTAATTTTCTTCATCTATAGCTATGTTCAGGAGCTTGAAGCTCGTCTCCTTCACATGGAATCCATCTTCTCTCAACTTGCCCCCGTACTCGACCAGATAGGGCCCAACGCTAGTGATAATGGCGCTTTGACCTCTCCTAATGGCTCAATCACTCTTCCTGCTGAAATTGCTGCCCCCGCTACCGAGATCCTCCGTTCTATAGCCCCCAAGGGCGACCCCACTCGGTCTGTACCTGTCAAAGTTGAGGACGACGTGAATGAATCCTTTGGTCAGCTCGCATTAGACGAGTACGGCCACATGCGATGGATTGGCGGATCCTCAACAATGTCTCTTATACAATCCTTCAAAGCTCTTACGACCTCCCCACTTCATCGTATATCCCCCATGGAAGAGGACCCCCTGGCTCCTGGCCCAAGCGTCAATAAATTATATTTTCCTGCATCTGTCTTTTTCGGCAAAGTTCGTGCACTCCCTGGGCCTGAAGAAGTCGAATACCCAGAACGAGATCTCGCTGACAAGCTGGTACGTTCCTTTCGGATTTATTTTTACGCCGTCATCTTACAAAACTATAGATCAATGCCTATTTTTCACGATTCCATTATCTCATGCCTGTCATCGACAAGCCTTCATTCTTACAACAATACAACCACTTAATGAATAACACACACGATCGCACACTCGCTCAAAGAGAGACTGCGTTTATTTCCGTAGTATTCGCGATGTTTGCTTGCGCTGCAAATATTGTTCAAGATGATCGACTAGCCATGAGCGGACGTACGGACGAGGGTGGGATGGGTATGGTTTATTATGAGCGGTATGTTCTGTCTCAATTGACAGCATTTAATTCAATTACTGACCTTTCATCTGTCAGCGCTCTCGTTCTCCAGTATATTAGTCATGCGAATACACAAGTCGCGCATGTACAATGTTTCATTCTACTCTCCTCATTCCTGTGCTCCATCAACTGCCTCCCGCAGGCGTGGATACTTGTGGGTCAGGCAGTTCGGACCGGACAAGACCTTGGCCTTCATGTGAGGTTTCCCGTAAATGTCATCGTTCCCGTCTGTATGCTGATGCACCAATGCAGCGATCACCCCGCAGACTTACCATAACACCCATAGAGAAAGAGACTCGACGGAAGATCTGGTGGGGCGTCTACTCTCTTGATCGCATGCTTGCCCTCGCTTTGGGTCGCCCACTTGGCGTCAACGATGCGGATTGCGATGTCGAATTTCCGGTTGACGTGGATGATGACCATCTCCCAGAGTATTTCAGCGGCGCGCCGATGACGCAGAAACCCCTTGCACTTATGGCAGGAGCGACTGCGCTGACCAAACTTTATCAGATAGCCGGGCGAGTTCTCCGTGAAGTTTATGCGCTGGAGAATTGTAAAGATCATCTAGAGCCCGACAAGAAGGCTGAGCTACAGCGTACAGTGGAAGCGTTGGATAACGAACTGACGCAATGGTGCGATGACCTGCCGACGGTGTTCAAGTCCCAGTCGGAAACAGACCAACAAGTCTCGATGGGTGCTGTTTTATGCAGTCATTACTATTCCGTGCTTACTACGCTGCACCGGAATCTGCTTCCAGTCAAGCGCGACCAACCTGTCACTCCCAAGTCTACTGTGAAAGCTGTCTCTTCCGCTCGTTCATGCATTCGCCTCGCGCCTTCCATGAAAAACGTTGTGCCGCCATCTCATCACCTGGCTTTCTTCATCCAACACCTGTTCAGCTCTGCCGTGATTTTGTTGCTGTATGCTATGCATTCTTCTGATCCTAGAGCGGCTGCAGCTGCAATGGAAGAAGCCAAGAGTACGTTATCGGCGCTAGAGTCTTGGGAAGGTCAGTGGCCTGGAGCGCGCAAATGTAAGGAGTTGCTTATCGACCTCACCAATACTGCCGCCGAGGCTATCGCACATGGACCTCCGAGTGATTCGAGTAGTATTCCTATCTCGGTCCCGCCTGCTGCTACCACGGCGGCTCCCACAATGCTGGAACGTCAACGTTCCTTGTCTGGTGCAAGCCCGGGGTCTGTGGCTGGTAGAGCTTTGAAAGGTCGTACACGGAGAAACCAATCTCGAGATCCAAGTAACCCCTCGCGTCGTATGGCCGCTGTGTCTCCATATCGCGTTGACAGTAAGTATTATTTTGCCAGTGATCGAAACGTGCTCCTGACGTGGGTCATGTGTAGCCTCTGCTAGAGCTAGGTCTTCTTCACGCCGACGAGGACGCGATGACGATAACATCGATGGGTCGTCTATGGGGCCTTACTTCCATAGCTTGTCTAGCCCTACGAATGGTAGTGCCCATAGTTCTCCTGCCTCTGCGAATCTTCCTTCACCTATAACGACGATTAACGATAATGCGCAAGAACCTAGCCCGACATTGGCATCTGCACACACTACGTTCAGCTATGGGTCGCCTGGGTTATCTTCTGCCCAGGTGCCTTCTCCCCGTTATGATTATGACTACTCACTGTCGTCCGGTAACTCGCTCAACAATTATCCAAATCAAACATGGAACAGCCAGTCGGGTATTGATATGTATACGTCGAATTCGCAGGATGGGACTTTTGGGAATGGTTCTGGGGGCGGTAACAGCAGTAGTGGAGGAGTGTACTCGCCTCTGGACAGTTACCCGAGTTATGACCCTTCACATGAACTGAACACACCTCTGAATGGATTATCCACGACACCGCCTACGGCGTCATTCGCTGCGCCTGGGTTACCGTTCCGTGGTTTGGAGTTTATTCGCAACTATGGTTCGGGTGGGTACTCGGCCGGTGACAATTTTATGGGGGAACAAGAGTCACTCTGGCAGAGTTATGATCCCATTGCTTTTGAGTATAATCCTGATCTTCCTTTCACTTTAGGTGAACCTGAACTTCACAATGTAGCAACTAGTTAACGAAGTGTCCTTGATTATTTTCTTTTTCTGTTTCTGCGTTTTTTCTTCTTTCACTCTCATTCTCATTCTCTCTATGCTACCCCCTTGTTTTTTTTTCCGTTGATGACTTCGTATGATCTTTTTACTTATGCTACTAGTGGTGTCATTCAAGATGAACGCTGTTGTATAATATAGTTGTAACCTGTTCCTTGTTTACGTTTACTCCTCCCTACATAAGTATCTCGTTACCTTTTAGTCCTCCCTCTGTATCCTTAACATACTACGAATTATTGCTGCTGCTGCTTCAAGTTTACCCGATGATTTTTACATACCTACCTTAGTAGTCCTCTTCCCCACACACTTGTTCTGCTGCTGATTCTGTACGAATAGAAACAAGGCAAACGAGGATAGTCTGTACAATACATTGTCACGGTGTTATTGGGGGTCTAGAGTTTCGAGTATGTATTCAACTCATTGTATTGCCAATGCTCAGATGATCGGGGATTGATACCCCGGATTCGGGAGTCGGTTCCTTGAGTTACCGAGCTACAATTGAGTTATTACAACCCCAAGCTCAAGGCTTGTTCTAGTTCACTCTAGTTCTTCATCCCAACGCAATGTCGTCGGCGCAACAGAATCTACATCCTGTAGTGAGATGGACCTCGGAGGCTTCTTGGGCTATGGTACACATCTTCAACTAGAAGAAAGTTGGTTAATGATACTAAATAGCGTGTGTGCATAGGTTGAAGACAAGTTTTCGCCGTATGCGAAGGAGACTTTGACAAAACTTATCAAGTTTATGGAAGTCTGTATTACTCGTTTCTTGTCCGTAGACGTGTGTAATGAATGGTAACATTGACAATAACAGGACGAAGTCTTACCTTCAACCAAAATCGCACAAGCACAGATTCCTACCGACCCAGTACAAAGGTGGAAGACCGTCGTGCCTGTTATTGAAGAGCTTAAAGCCAAAGCAAAGAAACTTGGACTGTGGAATTTGTTCCTCAGCAAAGCACACTACCCAGAGTATGGTGTACCGTTGACGAATCTCGAGGTGCGTTCGTTTGTGTCTCAAATATGAAGTCCTTGTGTGTTGACAACTCGTGTTTCAGTACGCTGTCATGGCGGAGATTCTGGGGAGAGCAGGTCATCTCGCTCCGCAGACGGTGAACTGTTCCGCACCTGATACTGGAAACATGGGTTGGTTACATACTTGTCAGCGACTACAATGATTGACTACTCATACCATACATGTTACAGAGGTTTTGGCACGCTATGGAAACGCCGAGCAACAGAAGAAATGGCTCGTTCCATTGTTGAACGGAGAGATTCGTTCGGCTTTTGCTATGACTGAGAAGAACGGTGCGTAGGGATGTCATGTCATTTATACGACAACAGATACTTATGAGGATGGAATGCAGTTGCTTCGTCCGACGCGACGAATATTCGAACGTCCATCCGGAGAGAAGGTGATGAGATTGTCATTAACGGACATAAATGGTACATGAAGATTCCTAGCCTCAACCCTCCACTACTGATCTCTTCCTTCTAGGTGGATCTCTGGCGCAGGTGACCCACGTTGCGCGTTGCACCTCGTCATGGGCAAGAGCGACCCGAACAATAAGAGCGCGTATCATCAACAGAGCGTAGTGATTGTCCCTGCAAACGCGCCCGGGGTCAAGGTTGTACGACCGATGAAGGTGTTTGGGTATGACGACGCGCCGGAAGGGCATTGCGAGATCTTGTACGAAAATGTAAGAGTCCCTGTCGGGAATTTGGTGCTTGGATGGGGCAGAGGATTCGAGGTGAGTACATTAAGATTGTATTGAAAGCAAGCTATTATTAACACAAGTTAGATTATCCAAGGCCGTCTTGGGTAAGTACATATGTTCTCTGGGGAGTACTTTGACAATTAACATAATTTAGACCGGGACGTATCCACCACTGCATGCGGTCTATTGGGGCAGCACAGATGGCACTTGACACAATGCTGCTGCGGGTGACTGATCCTGGGAGAAAGACGTTTGGAAAGTATCTGTATGAACATGGTGAGTCAGCCAAGGTGGAGTCTTGTGGCGCAGTGAGGAGCTGATGACTGAGCAGGTACCGTGGTGGCAGATATTGCCAAATCGAGAGCAGAGATTGAGGGAGCTAGGTTGTTGGTGTTGAGCGCAGCTTTGCAGGTGAGTTGAGAGAGGAGTTAAGGGAAGCGGTCTGACGAGTGTATTAGATTGACAAGGTCAAAGCAAAAGGCGCGTTGAAAGAGATTGGGATTGCCAAGTTTGTCGTGCCGAGCATGGCATTGCAAGTTATCGACCGAGCGATACAGTCGTTTGGTGCAGAAGGAGTGTCGCAGGACCAAGAACTAGCATCAATGTGGTCTGGTTTGCGAACGCTTAGGATTGCTGATGTGAGTGAAAGACTCTTTGTTTGAGTTTGTACTGAATGAATACAGGGCCCTGACGCGGTGCATATCCAACAAGTGGGGATGAGGGAGCTGAAGCGAGCGACTGAATTGGCTGAGAGAGAAAGAGAGATAAAGAAAAAGGAGAAGGCATTGATGTCGCGTATGTAGAATGTGTATAACGTCACTGATCACGCGCATACTTTTTTATTTTATGTCCAAAACCAATGAGTCTGAGTTCGAGTGGCAGCGAATGCTGGTGATGCCAGCAACTGCGCTGGTAGTTGGAGCAACAATTGGGATGGTGAAAGGGGGCCGGGCGACGTCGCTGCGGTTTCTAGCAGAGAATGCACACAGACCACCTCGAACGGTACGAGGATGGTACTTTTACAACAAGACGAAAAACTACCGTGTGCTGCTTGGGGGCATGAAGGGTGCGGCGAAAGAGTCTACGAGACTGGTTGGCGTGTCGCTGGGGTGGGTTGGAATTGAAGAAGTGCTTGACCGACTTGGGGGATACTGGAAAGAAGGAAAAGAGATGGGTGCTGGAGTTGGTACAGGGGCGTTGTTCAGTGCAATCTGTGAGTGTGTTATCGATGAGATTATTTTTTTCTGACTTTTTTTTCAGATAAATTGCCCTGGAAAAGCAGTCAGCAGACAATGATACTTGGATTAGGAGTAGGAGCAGCAATAAAGGTACTTTCAGTCGGAAAAGAGCGGATGATGCTCCACAAAGGGATATAAAGAAAGTCGTTTGTAATATATCTCAGAATAATACTATGACAATGGAACAGCTTACACCGAGAGCAATACCTGTAAACCCATTCGATGCTCATCCTTTGCTCACACCAACAAAGCTAGCTTTCAACTCACCCTTTATCCCCTCTTCCGTACAATCAGATCTCACGCCTCACGCGGGTCTTGCTCATCCAACTCACTCCCTTTCAACAACTCATCTATCTCTTCATGCTCCCGACTTCAACATGCAGAAACCTCCACCGCCAAAGAACAAATTTTCAAATCCTTCCTCAACGTCACAGGCATCGTCCTCCACGGCCCCTCCCTCCTCTCACGGCCAGCTCCACGTAAAACTCATCCAGGCCAGGGGTCTCAATGTTCGATCTACTTTTGCCAGGCCTTATGTCGTCGTTCAGTTTGAGCAGAACGAGTTTGTTTCCAGGGATCCCACAGATGAGTCTGACGCCGAAGTCAGAGGCATTCCTCGTCCCGCTTCTTCTAGTGCTGTTCATGCTCTCGGTGCTGCTCAGGCTGCAGATGCAAAAAGGAGATCTGGTAGTGGTAGCAAGGACAACTCCCCTTCTTCTAGTCTCGGTTCCAGCAAAAGTGGTCTTTTTACTCCTCTCTCTGCTCACAATCCAGTATGGAAGCACCAAGTTTCATTGTGAGCAAAGCCATTGAAAATTTTTTCGTGTCTAATAATCTTACAGTGATGTAACAAACTCTTCTTCTCTTATTACCTTCAACGTCTACGATCGCTCCGTCGAGGACCAAGGCTTTCTTGGTACCGTCCAAATCAAGCCTGTTCTCGTACACGACCACACTGTCGACCAGTGGTACAAGTAAGCCTACCTCGTTCTCAGTCCCTTGCTTTCTCTGACTAATCAACTCAGGCTCCGGCCGTACGAAGAAAACGAGGTCGTCAGTGGGGAAATGCGCGTTCAGATTACCTATGAGCAGTACAAGGTTCGTTTTGATAATTCCTTTCGGTAATTTCGCAGCGAACCTCATCGCTTTTCGCATAGACCAAGCGTGCCCTCACCCCTCGCGATTTCGAGTTTCTCAAACTCATCGGACGTGGCACCTTTGGCAAAGTTTTTCAGGTTCGCAAACGCGACACAAAGCGTATCTATGCCATGAAAGTTCTCTCCAAACGGGAGATTGTCGCGAAAAAGGAAGTCGCCCATACCATCGGTGAACGAAAGATCCTCCAACGTTCCCTAGAATCTCCCTTCCTCGTTGGCCTCAAATTCAGCTTTCAGACAGAGAACGACCTCTACCTCGTCACCGACTTTAAATCGGGTGGAGAGCTCTTTTGGCATTTGCAGAGAGAGACCAGATTTAGCGAAGAGAGGGCTAGATTCTATGTCGCAGAACTCGTCTTGGCATTGGAACACCTCCATAAATACGACATCGTCTATCGCGATCTCAAACCAGAAAACATCCTCCTCGACGCTACAGGCCATGTGGCACTCTGCGACTTTGGTCTCTCCAAAGCCGATCTAAAGCCAGATGAACTTACTACTACCTTCTGCGGCACCACAGAGTATCTCGCCCCAGAAATCTTACTAGACGAGCAGGGCTATTCCAAGATCGTAGATTTTTGGAGTCTTGGCGTCTTATTGTTTGAGATGTGCTGCGGTTGGAGTCCGTTCTATGCGGAGGATACTCAGCAAATGTACAAGAACATTTGTTTTGGCAAGATTAGATTCCCAAAGGGCGTTATTAACGAAGATGGAAAGCAGTTTGTCAAGGGGGTGAGAGACCAAGTATCCCTAACAAACCTTTTGTATATTGACCCCTTGACAGCTCCTCAACCGCAATCCAAAACATCGTCTTGGTGCCAATCGCGACGCGGAAGATCTTAAAGAACACCCCTTTTTCAAAACCATTGATTGGCAACTCCTCGCCCAAAAGAAGGTCACTCCGCCCTTCAAACCTGTCGTCGAGTCGGACGAGAGTACGGCCAACTTTGACCCCGAATTCACCGAGAAGGACATTCGGGACGTTGGCCTCAATATCCATGACTACATGGACCCGAACGAGATTGACGAGGAGGATCCATCCGAGCAATGGGTTTCTCAATCTCTCGGTGGCAGCGGCTTCCTCACTGGTGGACCAGGTGGACATATGCCCAATGGCCCGCTTGGAAGTGAGAAGACTGGAAAGACGCCGCCTATGACACCTCTCTCGCCGATGACATCGCTCACCGGACACGTGAACGGGCACGCCGTGACAAACGGCAAACCAAAGTCCAAGTCGGGCTCATCACATAAATCACATAAAGCTAGCGGAAGTGGTACAGAGACACTATCAAGGAACGGATCAACGCACAGCAACCATAGCACACACTCGACAACGTCGACGAAATCTTCTTCCACGCGCACGGCCAAGGGGATTGACATCAATGGCAAGCGAACCAAGGGGGCTTCCCATGCGCCTGGGAGCACGCCCCTTACCAATTCTGTCCAGGAGAATTTTCGTGGGTTCACCTTTAGCGGTGGGGAGAGTGTACAACAACATTCAGAAGCGTGGGAGAAGCGCAAGCGGGAGCGGACTACAACGAACGGGGAGGTCGTGGATGATGATGGCGATGAAGATTATGTTGATGTTGATGAGGCTGAGGGCAGGGAGCCGACGACTGAGGATGAGTTTGAGGATTTCGGAAAGAGTGCTGGGAGGTATGCGAATGCGAGGAGGAAAGGACTGGGTTTTACGGATCTGGATGATATGTAGAGACAAGTGGTTTCTTTTGTATGGGTTTATCTGTGAGGTAATCGGTTTTTCTTTTTTTCTCTCTCCACCATTATCATTTCCTTTTAATATCTTAATTTCATGTTGTGTGCACTATCCAAGTTGGCCAACCTGCCATGGCATGCATTCATATCCTATGTTGCATAACGCTGTATTTCGTTCTGATACGTGTCGACATCGTTTTCCGCTGTTGCTTGGACTAATTTTTTTTCTCTCTACCTGTCTAATGTCCCTTGTTCAAAGTTGTATATACATGTTTTTCTTTCGAATCTAGGTATAATGGTACATTCACTGTACGTGGTGCTTACGAAGTWTTTACTCATCCCTACCTTTTTTTTTTCCCTATGCAACGTGTAGTAAAGAATAGAAGAGAAGAGTTTTATATGTACATTGCAGTTGTTCCTGGTATGTGTTGACCGTGCACACTCGACTAACTGCATCATGGGAGTGTTCGCGGAGAGTCAAAGCTTTTTATACTGAACGATATTGAATGCCGCGCCCAACTTTTATGCCTCGGGCCCGACACTGCGGATCATCCAAACGACCAACCGTACACTCCAACTTCCCCACAAATTCAATCTCTTATCCAGTAGATCTATTGGAGCCCTGGACTCGATACACATACAAGTGGGGATGAGATTTCTCCAGCTGATTTCTCATACATACCTGAAGCCTAGGGACCGCGCGAACTGAATTCAAAAACCGTAAACGTCTCGCAAGCGTCCTCGTATGGGGTATTTCACTGATCGTGTGAGCTGCGTAGTTTTGACGCTGGGCCGGATGAATTAGAATTCACCAAATACCGAAGAATACCGGCTGGGGAGGTACCCCATGAGGCCCCCATGCCTCTCCTCGTTTCCCGGTAGTTCCCGGTTCGGACAAAGGTAGCCCGCTATAGGCAGGAGCTCGGGTCGAAGATAGGAAAAGACTGGGGGAATGTGTGCTGCCTGAGTCAGCCCATGTTGCAGTTCCTGCACTGACCACTGCACGGATTTGAGCGATGAAGACGGAGACACTGAATATGGATTCATGTCATTAATGACATGTTTTCAGTCAATCATCCTGCGTGCAATAACTTCCCGCAGTGATTGATCATGATGCCCGTCTGACTTCGCACTGCTGCTTGTAAGTAAGTGAAAAGCTCATTTTGGGCCACGAAAGAACTTTACAACTTACACGTCGTACACCAGGTTCGCCGAGGATAAAAGACGCCGCCGGCGACGAAAATTGGAAGCTACCTTTAGGAAATGACCTATCCATACGCATATAGGCCGCGCGATCCGCGTATCCTCGACGTTCGGCGCTGATTCAGTCGGCATCTGTAGGTCGAGAAAGGGAAACGTATAGTAGATTGTATATCTACGACATACAACAAATAGGGGTCTATAGTCGAAAATATGTACCGTGAATCATTAAGTCGCTGTTTACGAGCATTATACAGAAGTGTAATTAAATTAAAGCACCCAATGATAGTCTCACAGGGCTTCCCAACAAAAGAATGCTGTCTAAAAATCGAATCGCCAATTGTGATATCCCATGCTCCTCGATCCACTGTGGGTATCTGATTTTTTACCAATCATTGAGAGACTTGCAGCCGGGACGTGAGATGTTCACTCCCCCACGGAGTAAGGGTGGGAGCACTAGTCCTTGCTCTATGGTATTTGACACGATGGAATCGACTTCATGCGTAGAGACGCGTCCATACCACAAACCGGCGCCTTGAGGCGTGTAAATCTATTAAGAAGAAACGATAGATCAGTAAGCAGTCCGGATTTGATATGATGTTTGCTTGCTAAAGAATGGCGATAGATAGCAGAGAAGAGAAGTATAGAAAAGAAATCGGATTCATCCGCGCAGACCACCGCGATCGAGGACGCCCAGACCGCATATGACAGGAAGTGGCGTAATGAATAATATATAATGCATAATGTCTGACAAAAACAGAAATTCAGAAAACACTCACGATGCAATTTCCGGCATAGCGGTGCCCCCCTGTGTGAGAATTGCGCAAAATGAGCGCTTTCTTCTCGGTAGCAACCTCTTGCAGCTGTTTTAAAATGTGCTCTTCTTGTTCTTCTTCCGACCCCTGGAACTCCTCTAGCGGAACCCCAAGCGTATGAAGAGGATGTTCGATCTCGGTGTCCACAGTCCACCCATGGCCTTCTAAAGAGTGTGTGAACGCTATGGCCAAAAGAATGAACTTCTAGATTAGATTCCGAGAAATATTAGACGCACGAACCTTGACCAAGTTTAGCAGCGGCTATGTGACACCGGTTGTCCCTTCTTTTATGAGAACCTTTAAATAGAAAACACGTCAACGCTGTTATCTGATATGAAATAGAAAAAAGTCCGATGGCGGCGTTCCAGGGCTTCCGAACATAACGCTTACACAGGAGAATGACGCAGGAATATGGGATGATCCATGAATTGAGGATGGTTTTTGCCGAGGGACCTACACGGCCTATGCTGGGATTCAGACACGTATCCCAAAGGGCCTGAGCGCCGTCCGCGGAACGTGAAACTTCAGTAACGAGTTTGTAATCCGGAAATATGAGGACGGTCTCAAAGTCAGGGTCGTCACTTAGAGAGTGGTGGCTGCCGTTGAGAATAGAAATTTTGGACGAGTCAGAGGCGCTGAAGATACCAGCGATGTGTGTGCGTTTTAGTTTTGCGTCCGGAGAAGACGAAGTAGGAGTGTGAGCAGGAGCTCGATGCATGACATGCTGAATATGTGCGGCGAGAGAGCCTTTCGTGTTTGTTATCTCTCTGTCCCAGTCCATTTTTCCGGTAGAGATGACAATCTAAAAAGTTCTAAGAATGAGCAAAAGCGTTTCCAATGATATCATGGAATACGCACCTGCCGGTGGTATGGTCTAACAGACCCCAACATCTGAGACTCCATGTCCACGTCGAATTTTGCGGGGTATGATTCATGGCCTAGAGAACAAATTTCTCTCAGAAAAATGGGACAAAGGCAGCTTTCAGTCCATGCTGACCTTCATCACAGGGGTTTGGACAGGACCGACAGTCTATTTCAGAGTACGGGACTGCACCAAGTTCAAGCTGAGCGTTGACTTCTTCAGCGCTAAGAGTGCCGACAATTGCAGCCTTGAACCGCCTGAGAGCGTGCATTGGAGTGAGCAAAGGGCGTTTGACTTGAAGACTGAATGGGGAACACTTACAAGTCTTCTGATTTTATAGGCATCGCTTCGCGTAATGAGAGTAGTTCAGAATTATCTGATAAGATGAAGAATGCGTAGCGCGTCTTATACTTGCCATTTCCGGCATCCTCCGTATTCTCCTGACCAATCATGTCTCCATCGCGCGATATGAATGCTTTCAAGCAGACTCTAGCTAACGCAAAAAATATCGTTGCAGTAGCTGGCGCGGGCCTTTCTGCAGCCTCTGGTACCTAAATTAATGATACTATATAATTTTATCAGGCTCAATTCGTTATTCCCAGGAATTCCAACATTCCGAGGTGCAGGTGGAATGTGGCGAAAGTATGATGTTATGTCCTTAGCTACTCCTGAGGGGTTTGCGGAGAATCCATCTCTAGGCTGGCAATTTTATCACTATCGCCGAGAGAAGTAGGTATCGCAGCATTCCACGATCGATTCGGTATCAATCTGTTTCTCCCCAGAGCACTTGAAGCACAGCCCAACGCTGCGCATGCTGCCTTAGCTGCCTTCTCTCTGCCGTCCATTCGTCATGCAACGGCACCAGGGTCGACCTTCACTCTAATCACCCAGAATGTAGATGGACTAAGCGCAATCGCCTTGGACAAAGCCTTAGCGTCAGCTGATCCATCTGACCTGGACGAGACGGAAAAGAACCCCCGGTTGTTGGAAATGCACGGGAGACTTTTCGACGTGAAGTGCACAACCTGTAGTCATGTTCAGTTTGATCGATCTTCTCCTATATGCGAAAGTCTTGCGGGAACAGAAAGCCTTGTGGAGAACAACGTTCTTGACCCTGAGATACCAGTCGAATCTCTTCCTCGATGCTCAAAATGCAACGCACTCGCACGACCTGGAGTTGTTTGGTTTGGGGAGATACCTGTTCATCTGGAAATTATCGATAGCCTCGTAGATCGTGCAGACCTATGTCTTGTTGTTGGTACCTCTTCCACAGTACGTCTTGTGTCCCACCTACCACATAGAGGTTCGTTTATGCAATCTTTTGCAGGTTTATCCTGCAGCTGGGTACGCACACGAGGTTCAAAGCCATGGGGGTAAAGTCGCAGTTTTCAACCTCGAGCGCAGTGCTGGTGATAGACAAGCTAACTATTTGTTCATTGGTCCATGCGAAGAAACGCTGCCGCAAGCGTTAGGTCTTGATGTGAAACTCTAAAATAGCTGCTCGCAGCCAGGATGTATATCATATATGTGTAGAATAGGACAGACGTGACATGCTACTATAGATGAATTAGTCAGTCACGAAATAAATGCGCCCTGTGATTCTGTCAGCGAAAGTCAAGGCATTCAATGTATAGCATACCTATGTCCGTGATTTTGCATCTTCCTCGATCTCCTTCTGAATTGCCTCCGACTGTGGAAGTACTTCTTCGCTTAGTGCATCCTTCGAGATATGCTCTTCTAGCGCCTCAAGTCCTGGCATGGGCTGCCGCCCGTCGCTAGCATCAACTCCATACAATGCTTCAATGACCTTCCAATCTCTATGAGAGCGTTGTTGGCTCCAGATCTGCTCTTTTTTCATCGTCGTACTTTCTTTTTCTCTCCGCATCTCGCTGAATTTGGGAGCATGTCGGATTCGCTCGTAATCGCGACGGAGAGTATCTAGGCCAGCTGTGTAATAGCCCAGACTACTAGAAAGTTCCGCTTTTTGCGTGAAAGCTAGGTCGATGCGTGTGGAGAGATTGTCTTCCCTTATGAAGGTGTCGGATTGGTGGTATAAAGAAATGAGTGCGCGCATTTTGTGGGGAGAGAGGGTATGAGCAGGCTTTTTGGCATCAGATTGTATATGTCGTCTAATGATACGGGTAGGGGCAGCAGCGCGTCGTGTAACTGAAGCTAGGCATTGAGACATCTGAAGCGAGCGTGCCAGGAAAACGCAGCAGTGCAAGTGAGAGTTTTGCACAGCCACAGAGAGGCGTTTCTGTGTACTTCACTTTACTTGATGTAGTATTAAAGGACACCTTAAAAATCTTGTATTCAATTTTTGAGATATGTTTGTATATTTCTCCTTTGACTCTCGGGATTTCCTTTCAGGCCAGCCGTCATACAGTCTAGGGCGCGACAAGACTGATCTAACCATCGGTCACCAGAAACTACTAGAGCACACATCTCTGTCAAATGTCAAAAGCTGCCTTCATTCTAGAAACTGCCCATGGGCTTCCCGCTTCATAGAAATCCATCGGATATACAGCCTTGATATCCTTTACCTCGGATTCCTTCCGGATTATCCATCCATCTTCGCGCGCTTGTCCGACTGCTACGGCAGTTTCGTATGGACTCAACAGCGGACGCTCAAAGGCRTAACCCCAATCTATGGAAAGACGAGGGCAGGAAGTCTGTATGAAAGTCGCTATTCGAGGCTGTTTATYTGGCAACAGCGATGAGTTGAACAATGAGAGCTTGGCAGGCGAAAGCTCAGAGAGGAGAATGGGGATGAAAGGTATGGGTGTAGCGCAGGTAGATAGCTGGTTTGTTATCGCCTATTGAGCATGTACAGAACTTAGAACATACAAGTGGCTCGCATAGACTAAAAGCAAATTTACCTGTAGTTGTTTGAAGCTGCCTTGTCTTCCTAGTGTGCCCAATATGACTCCCCATAGTGGTCTCTTGTCATCAGCGTCGACCGCGGAGATGGTTTTTGTGGCTTGTGCTTCGGAAGTGTTATTTTCCAACAGTTCAATACTCCGCTGAGCACTTCTTATCGCCTCGCTTCTCACAGTTCGCATTTCTCGATGGTCATACCGCTCCCGCGTGAGCTTTTTGGAATAGGGATCGTATCGGAATGCAGGGACCTGAGGGTTTGCAATCATAATGGATTCTAGATGGAACCGACCATCACCAAGATAGCTACATGAGACCGAGCAAGCTGCTTTCAGTGCAATATTGAAGGATTTGATTCTGACACTTACATCAGCGCATCAACATCATCTCCTAGTCTAGGTGCTGTACACCCAAGAATCTCGCCAGGCGAAAGAGGTTTTGAGCGCGGTATTGAGGCGGAGTACTTTCCCATCCACAAAGTAGGTTCGGAAGAAGATCCCGGAACCTGTAAGTCCAGCTCTTGAGGGTATTCGGCTGAAAGATCTTCCTTTAGTCGCTGAAGAGCAGCAACGAATTGGATCGTAGATACAAGAGCAAGGCGGGTGGACGTCGTCTCGCTTATATGGGAACGTAGTATACCTACTTCTGTTTGTTTAGATATGCCTTTAGCCTCCGTGGCGTCGGGACCCTCGATCCTCAGATTTGGCCTGGCTACCGGAATCTTTTCTCCAGCAGCAATATGTTTTCCTCTTTCCTCAGCATCTTCACTGAGCAGAGCTTCGTGAAAGGTTTCACGGTCAGAGGGGAAATTCATGCGAACGGTTTGGTGTAGATGATGAGAGTCGATGCCTATTTCTACGAAGATATAGAGTGTCTTTATCGTGGTTTGATCCGTGGGGACTGTATGAAGCTTGTAAATGATAGAAACATTTCGAGAGCGTGTGGAGGCATACCGAGACAGCTATGGCCATAGTGAACGAGCATGTCACATCCTAGAGCAACTGCGGTATAATCATCTACGCAACAGGCTCCGTAAGTAACGTCGCCCATGATAGTGGTGAGAGCAGGCGTGAACCTGCGATGCAATTCAGCTTCCACTAGGTGAGTGTAGACGACTAACGCACCGCTCTATGATATCCGCAATGGCACAAGCAAACATCTGCAATCCCTCTGGCATCTGCAGCGCAACCATCTTAGCTTGATTTTTTCGCACATGATGTATGGTTTTGTGAATCTCGAATGAATAATTGGAGGGTAAGACTTGTGCGATGATACTGTTCAGCTCAGGATCATTAAGAATCTCTGGGGGGATTTGATTGCGTAAGAAAGTTGCTGGAGAGGAAGAGGAAGGTTTAGATGGTTTAGCTGATTTTGTGCCGACAAAACGACGACGAGGTTTGCTTGCGTCTGAGGGCTTTTTAGCCACTTTGACATCGGAAGGACCAGCGTCTGCTTGAAGAGACATAGATCGAAAGAAATGCCTATAATTGAGTAAGTAAACGTATATTTTACGGATGTAGGGCACGAGGAAAAGGGCTCACGTCTAAGCAGTAATTATCGGAGCACGTGCTCGAGAACGCGCACTGCGCACACCTCATCTGGCGACTAGCGCGTCACTAACCAAGGCCTTGAATGTCCGAAATTCCTTTCGCAATCTACTAGAGCAATCTCAACGCTAATATATGATGGCTCGAGGTAATGAGCTGCGATGTGCGATGCGAGATACTTGTGGCAGGAAAGGCTTTTTTGGGGGTGAGCTTCCCTGCCCGTATGATGGTCCTGCCGTAGAGGTGCGTACTTGAAAGCTGAAGATGCCTGCTATCTGTCTGAATGATACGTACAGCCAAACTCTAGGGCTCGGAAACTACTTGTCGATGTCTGTGGAGAAGAGTTCGCCTCTGGACCTACCTGCTGTACTTCGGATCAAGTTACTACGTTACAGGAGAACTTCCAGAGAGTTGAGGGCATAATATCCTCTTGTCCGGCTTGCAGAAACAACTTCCGCGAGTTTTTCTGTAGATTCACATGCTCTCCGGACCAGTCCTCATTCCTTAATGTCACCTCCGTCCAAACTTCCTCCTCCAACCAACTTGCTGTGAAGTCCGTCGACTTCTTCGTTGGAGAAAACTATGGAGAAGGGTTCTTCAACAGCTGCAAGGATGTACAGTTTGGGGCGTCCAATGGATTTGCCATGGATATAATCGGAGGTTACGCAAAGAATTACAAGGAGTTCTTCCGCTTTCTCGGAGAAGAGAAACCTTTGGGAAGCCCGTTTCAAATTGACTTCCCATCCACAATACCACCAGACTCTGAATTTATTGAACTAGATCCTCCACCACGAAACTGTACCGACAGCGTGCTGTCCTCCCGCTGTACATGCATTGACTGTCCTTCTGTATGCCCAGCCCTTCCGTATGTCCCACCGCCAAATGAGGGTCCGACTTGTCGTGTTGGCGTCATCTCATGTTTATCCTTTGTCTTGATTCTCGCTTATTCTCTCGCCGTCGTTGCTTTCTTGCTTGGCCTTCTTATTCAGACTGCTATCCGTAAACGTCGCGAGAGGCGTTATGAGCGTGTTGCACTTTCAACGGATACAGCGTCTTTGCTTACCTCTCCTCGCTTGCACAATCGTACTTTAGTCGGTGCAGGGTCGTTAGCACATCACGTCGACGAGGACTCCCTTGGTGGTCACGGCAATGGTTACGAGGCTCGAGATCTCGGCCGCGGGACAGCTCTGCTTGATCCCATTGAAACCGTTCAACCGCGTCAGTACCGTTTGAACACTCTCCTTCGACGGGCTTTCTACGCTCTTGGGTTCAAGACAGCCTCTAATCCCTTCCTCACGTTCGCACTTGTGTTCACGCTTGTAGGATTGCTTAACATCGGCTGGAAACGTTTTGAAGTAGAAACGGACCCGGTGCGACTATGGGTTGCTCCCAACTCTGAGAGCAGAGTGCAGAAGGAATTCTTCGACGAGAACTTCGGTCCTTTCTATCGGCCGCAACAAATCTTCATCACTTCCGCTCCAAACCCGGAAACAGAAGGCGACTTCAGTGATCGACCCCCTGTTCTTTCCTATGAACATCTCAAATATTGGTTCGACATTGAATCCAAGATTAGATCTCTCCACTCGTCGCCCAACAACTATACCCTCACTGATGTCTGCTTCAAGCCTGCAGGTCCAGAAGGTGCCTGTGTTGTCCAATCTGTTGCTGCATGGTTTGGCAACAGCCTGGAGGACTATGATGAAGATACATGGCGTGCGAGGTTGAGGGGTTGTGCTTCAAGTCCGGCAGAGTGTTTACCTGACTTTGGCCAGCCACTGGCACCTAATTACGTGCTTGGTGGTGTCCCCGAGAATGAGGAAGGGAAGAAATCATATCTAGATGCTGAGGCAATGGTTGTGACCTACGTCGTTTCTGATTCCCTAGATGCGGAAGTCCAAGCACGAGCAATGGAGTGGGAGAGAGCTCTTCGCTCATACTTGTTTGAACTGTCTGAGCGCTTGTCTACTGAAATCGATTTGGAAATCGGCTTCAGCACAGGTGTTTCACTGGAAGAGGAAATCAATAAGAGCACCAACATGGATGTCAGAATTGTGGTGCTATCGTATATTGCCATGTTCCTCTATGTTTCTTTGACATTAGGTGGTGGGTCCTCTACAGTGGGCGGGGATGATGAAGATTTAGGCACTGCGCTACTCCGCTGGGCTAGGAACTTTCCTCGACTCTTCACACGTTCCAGCGCAGAGTCATCTGCTCTCTCGATCGATTCACGCGCCGTCCCTCGTTGGTTCCCTCGATTACCGACTAGCCTCTTCACGGGCTCGAAGTTCACCTTGGGGCTGTTTGGCATCTCACTGGTCATCCTCTCAGTTTCATCTAGCGTGGGCTTCTTCTCTGCGTGTGGTGTGAAAGTCACTCTTATCATTGCAGAGGTCATTCCATTTCTCGTTCTGGCAGTCGGGGTCGACAATGTATTCATTTTGGTACATGAACTGGATAGACAAAACTTGTTACACGGCCCAAATGCTGCTCTCCCTGCTTCGTTGGGTTCTTCCCAAGGAGGCGGTGGATATCGAGGAGCAAACAATTCTATGTCTCCAGCTAACTCAAACCATCGCTCACCGTTTGACGGTTCTCGCCCACAATCTTATACATATTCGGGCGATGATCACCTCGATGAAGTTGATGGTGCATCGATGCCTTTGTATCTTTCCGCAGAAGAACGTGTCGCACGCACCCTTGCTAAGATGGGACCCTCCATTTTGTTGAGCACCATAACCGAGACAGTGGCGTTTGCCCTGGGAGCGCTTGTACCAATGCCTGCTGTGCGGAACTTTGCCCTATATGCAGCAGGAAGTGTACTCTTGAATGCTATACTTCAGGTCACGGTATTTGTCGCTGCATTGGGGTTAGATCTACGGAGAGTTGAGGTAAGTAGAACACTTTTCGTCTGATTGCAATACCTAATTGATGATGCATGACTCTAGTCCAATCGAATCGACTGTTTCCCTTGCATCCGTCTATCATCACGAATTGCACTCATGGATGGCCCACCGAGCGGCAGTGGTATTGGACGAATCGCCCGTACCATTCGAAGGCATTATGCTCCGTTTCTGCTCAAGCCTGCTGTCAAAGCTGTAGTTATTTTGGTATTTTCTGGTATATTCGTTGCTTCGGTGATTATGATGCAATATATCCAGCTTGGGCTGGGTGAGTATGTGAAGTTCATTTTCATTTTCAGCATTTGATTTTCTCGTCATTAGATCAACGATTGGCTTTACCGTCTGACTCTTATCTTGTGTCCTACTTTAACAAGATGGACGCCTATCTAGATGTCGGCCCTCCGGTATACTTTGTTTCGAAAAATGTCGATGTCACGCAGCGCAGTGGTCAACAAGCTTTATGCGGACGCTTTACCACCTGCCAAGATCTATCAGTAGCCAATATGCTCGAAGCTGAACGCAAACGCCCTGGAGCATCTTACATCTCTGAACCGAGCGCCTCGTGGATTGACAATTTTCTGGGCTGGCTTGACCCTCAGCAAGAAACCTGCTGTCGTGTTCGCAAGCGAAACCCTAGTTTGTTCTGTAGCCCGCGCGATAACCCTCGTCTGTGCCAGCCGTGCTACCTTGGCAAACAACCTCCATGGAACATCACCATGGACGGATTACCAGAAGACGAGGAATTCATGTGGTACCTCAATCAATGGCTGATATCGCCGACAGATGAGGAATGTCCTCTCGGCGGGAAAGCATCCTTTGGTACCGCACTTTCTATTAGTGAGGATGGTGACAAAGTTCTGGCATCACATTTCAGGACATTCCATAAACCACTGAAGACTCAGGAGGATTTCATCAACTCGTTTACCGCCGCACATAGAGTGGCGGAGGATATCTCTGCTCAAACGGGGGCAGATGTGTTCCCGTACTCATTACACTACGTCTTCTTTGACCAGTATGCCCACATCCTCGCCATCACACAAGAAGTGCTTGGGCTGGGACTTGGCTCCGTTCTTCTCGTCACTGCCGTTCTTTTGGGGTCTTGGAGGACTGGTACGATTGTCACCGGGGTCGTCGGATTAACTGTTGTCACAGTCATGGGTGTCATGGCCCTTTGGGGAATTAGCTTGAATGCCATCAGCTTGGTAAACCTTGTCATCTCGTTAGGTATTGCAGTCGAGTTCTGTGCTCATGTCGCAAGGGCCTTTATGAGCGCTGGCTCTGGCTTGCCTATGGATCATCCCGCAGGACAGAAAGAACGTGATGAACGTATGTACACTGCTCTGGTCGATGTGGGCCCTTCGGTATGTGCAAATTCTATGTATTCGCTGTATTATCTTACTCTTTGGATTGCAGGTCCTATCGGGTATCACATTCACCAAACTCATTGGAATGTGTGTGTTGGCTCTCACTCATTCTAAGTTGCTTGAGGTTAGTTCCAGCTGCATCTGCAATGAACTACTCCGGTTTTAATTCCAAGTGATTGTACAGACATATTACTTCAGAATGTGGCTCACGCTTATAATATCCGGAGCTCTTCATGGACTGGTGTTACTTCCGGTCGTTTTGAGCATTGCTGGTGGTCCAGGCTTCCCTCTTCAGGAAGCAGATGAGGAGTGGATGTCGAATGCTATCCGCAATGATTATGAATATGCGTAGGTGCCGTCTATTTCAACGTGATGATTCGATGCTGACAGCTTTTCCTAGTCCCTTCCTTGCTGACGATGATTCCGTAGCAAGTGACTAGATTTTCTATGAATACCCCGAGCATTTTTTGAGTTTCCTACATGCGTTGTTGTAACGATAACGAGCTAATAACAAGAATACACAATCCTATTGGATGTTATTATGCTACCACAAGTTGTCACCATCGCAACTCAAGCCACTCTCTATAACTTCATAAACCACTTATTGATACCTATTATCATGCGACTTAACCCTTATTCCCCATCAACTTAGGCCTTGGCACGTCCTTCTGAGGTCAAACTGAAATTCGAGTTATAGGAGGATTAACCATGAGGAAAAACGTGAGCCAGAACAGCTTGGGAATTGAGAGTGACAACTACAAAAATTAGGTCCTACAGAGCATATGCGACCATTCTCGTATTGGCTAGGGATGACGCGATGACGCGATACAGATATTAGTATGGCACAAGAAGTAAATGCACATTTTTCAAGGGGGAAAAAGGGAAAAGACCAAAGACCGAACAGTGAAGACATCCCTCGACCGAGTCTAATCACGAGCCGGCGACCTTGACCTGCTATCCCTGATATCGTCGCGGCTCATACTCCTCCTGCCTCTGCTATAGGACCTGGATCTACTGCCGGAACTGCGACTACGACTATATCGCGAGTAGGAAGAATAAGACAGCGAGCGTGACCGAGAACGAGAACGAGAACGGGTATACGACAGTGATCTAGAGCGACTCGAGCGTACTGAATAGCTTCTGGATCTAGAGCGGCGCACACGACCATAACCGCCGCGAGAATAACTGGGAGAGCGCCTGCGAGGTCCGAGTCCACGGCGCGCAGGGGATCGAGAACGTGAACGAGAGCGTCCACCCCGGCGAACAAAGTCCCTTCCACCCCTTCCACCTCTGCGACCGAACCCTCTTCCTCGGAAGCCATCATCAGGTCGTCGTCGGAATCTGCCAGGAGGGGAACGCGAGCGCGACAGAGAACGTGAGTATGACCTTGGTCTGTCACGACCATTACGTGGTGGAGGTCGAGGCGATCGGGAACGTGAATGCACTGGAAGCTCAGAGAGTTCGACTTTGAGCACAGCGCCATCGAGCTGGCCGCCATTCATATGCGAAGCGGCTTTATGCGCTCCAGAGGGATCCGAATACTCGAGCGCAGCTTTCCCTCTGTTTTGTCCGGCTATATGTATGAACTACATGAGAGATTAAAATAGATAGAGAGTAAATAGTACTTACACTTCCCGAAAAGAGGGAGGTCAATCTTGGTGATTTGGCCATAGAAGCCAAAGATGGTGCGTAGGTGGGCCTCGACAACGTTTCTTGTGAGATTGTTGACAATTACAACCTTTGCATCTGGTTTGTCTTTGGGTGACGCAGGATTGACCATATCGACGTCTGCATCTTGAATTGGGCGAGGTGAAGTAGATCGTCCTCGTTCAGACATGGATGAAATGGATTCAAAAGCGTGACACGAAATGTGACATTCTGTGACCTTTTGCTAATAGAGCCTAATGGGCAGTAGGCTTTGAGTAGGCTACTGAAAGCTACTGAATGTAAATTTCAAGTACGAAGTCTAAATACTTGGTCCTCAATGGGTCCTAAATTCAGGCGTTCAATCAAGCTAAATCATCCGCGTCAACCGTTTTACACCTAACGTGTTGCATTTTGGTAGGCGCAGAGTCTAATAAGGCACATTAGAGTGAGTTGCTGCTGCTTGCGAACGGGGAGAGAATGCATTGCCGACACATAGCCTGAGTGAAAGATAGGGTAGACGCAGATGACGAAGGGTAAGCTCAAGCGAGTCCTGTATTATGCTGCCCTAGCGGGCCAGCGGAGCGTTATGCATAGGAAGCCTGAGACTAATTCGCGCTCATTCTATGGCATCATCTAGATATCCTGATTTTTGGCAGACAACTCTACTCCTCATCCTGTACATATTTGTGACGAATGTCCTTCCATTGTTTCTGAAATGTAAGAGACGGGTATGAGTTCGTGTGGATTGTCAAATCAGACTACGACGTACCCCCGCGTTCCACTTGTCCCAAAAAGCAGTTACACCGGAATCAAAGGAGATACCGAAGGCGAAGGCCGCACTGAAGACCGAAGCAACGTAGATACCTAGATAAAGGAAAGGGATTGAAACGAGCACGAGTGAGGAGATGGAATTTAAAGCATACTGTTGCGTTTGAATATGGTGCTGTACAGGGTTGTGGAGAGCTAAGAAGAGATATGAGATGCGAAACTAATAGAAAGCAATAAATACTAGACTTACCGACATTGAGAAAGAGAGAGATGGAAGACAGAAGTGAAGTCGAGGCTGCTTCCGCTTGGGTCCGATCGGAGTTTGAAAATAATAATTTCCTTGAATTTGAAGGACTCGCTGAGTTCTGGAGGAACATGTTCGGTCTACAAGCGTCTCGCCGCTCACTGCTATTAGCACGCAGCAGACGGGCATTCTTATTCCCTGCTGCCTATTCCACTCCGCCTTCAGCTACTTCTCCGCCTTCATCCAGTTCTCCGCCTTCAGCTACTTCTTCTTCAACCCGATCTGACTCCTACGCATCTGACGCCTTCGATGCTGACGCTTACGACGCTGACTCTAATGAGATACTAATTGGCGACCTAGAAGGCAGACCACACGTCGACGCTCCACCCCCAACCGCTGGCCAACAAGGTGTTGCTAGACAGGACACTCCTAGCGATACAAACGCAATCTCAGAGCATATCGAGATCCCTACATACCGTCTCCACTGTCATTCGACGCGTAACAACACTATCACTACCTTCACTGA
>RCHF01000406.1:0-16007 GCA_003987895.1 Neonothopanus nambi | reverse complement strand
CTGCTTCCAGGAGGAAGAGGGATGTACACGTRCACCATCYTCTGCTTCCAGGAGGAAGAGGGATGTACAYGTGCACCATCTTCTGCTTCCAGGAGGAAGAGGGATGTACACGTGCACCATCTTCTGCTTCCAGGAGGAAGAGGGATGTACACGTGCACCATCTTCTGCTTCCAGGAGGAAGAGGGATGTACACGTGCACCATCTTCTGCTTCCAGGAGGAAGAGGGATGTACACGTGCACCATCTTCTGCTTCCAGGAGGAAGAGGGATGTAYGCATGCACCATCCTCTGCTTCCAGGACAAAGAGGAATGTACATGCACACAATACCATCCTCATTTTCTTGTACATCTCTCTTTGTCTAGGATGAAGAGGGGGGTATGCATACCATCCTCTGCCCCATTTTATCAAACTCAATTACATATACATGCCTGTCTCACTATTATACTAGTACCATTCAATTCACCTTAGAGTCATTGACAATCTTCATACTATACTTCTATTCTTTACTTTGATTCAATGAGGCTGTTAGATCACACTAAATAATAAAACAGAAACCAATGTTCAACATTTCATTACCAGATACAACTAAAACATATCATTTATATCTAGCAGGGCTATTACAGCTACACAAGAAACTATTCAACAAGAATGTACCTCAGTCTGTTAGCCAGTAAGAAAAATTATCAAGAAGGAGGTCGTCAGCAAGGTCATTGAGCCCCTGATTGAAGAGTGAGGTAGCCCCTGCGCGAACCTTCAGCTTCTGTCGCCACTGTGACGTGGTGTAGAGTTCTGCATTTCCTGACCGAATCTGTTGTAGACGCCGTTGAAACCACTCCTCCGCATCCGCTGTCCAGTATCCAGAAGCATATCCGCCAGTTGCCCAGACATTTGCTTTTGGCCACCAAGAACGATCTTCAGTCTGATGCTTGATGCCTATGAAGAAATTGAAGATTTTGAGCTGGTGAGTTTATTTCTATGCCATTTTGCTTACCAGTTTGTACACTATAAACACCACAGATCACATCTTCACTTGGAAGGTCCATTGTGTCATCAACCAAAAAGGAACCATCCAGTGTTCCATACTCTCTGCCATGCTTCTTTGACGAGGAAGAAGGACCCTTTGTTACGGATTTAGTGGGAACAATACCCTGTGCTAACCGCCACAAAATCCCTCCGCTCATGAGCGCTACCCTTCCTACACTGGTTCCCAGCAGATCGCGCTTCGCATTCTCATAGGCATTGTATTCAACAACATCGAAAACATGACCTTTTGGACGTACACCTAGGTTCGACCGTCCCCTGTTAATGTCCTGGTCTGGCCTGTTGAGTATGGCCCTGACAGTTGAAAAATGTATGCCCTGAGATAGAAGACTTCGAGCAATAGCAAGTATGCCCTTCTCATCCTCACGAAAGACTTGAAGCACTGTAGTAGCATCCACAAGAAGTAGGTACCACTGCTTCGTCATGGATATACCAGTTATTCCAATGAGATGGGCATCCTGGCGGACTCTCCGGTGCTGCCACTTGTCATGTAATTTTATCGCCCTGCTGAGCTCTGGAGCATAGTCCCAAAGCGGCGGAAAGGCTTTCTGCCGTCTATGGTTTGCGACAACGTAGTTATACAAATCCATCACAGCGGGAGTCAGCTCGTGTTTCAAGTGATACTTGAGGCCAAGCCTATTCATCACCGAGACGTCCTTGTAACAATTGTCTTCACACTGTGGATATTGAGTCTTCAGCATTCGAGAATGGGTATGATATGGTAAGCTTGGTTGGTATCCATAATGCTGGTGAAGAACGTCCTCCACACACATAGTATCAACCTGGTCAGGCAGCACAAAATCTCCAAATAGAAGATGTGCATCCTCCCGAGAATGGACAGAGACATCGGTGGTGTTCTTTGGAATGGTTTGGAATGCAACGATGGAGACAGAAGGGGCCGCTATCGGTGCGGTACAAGGAGGAACAGGAAAATCGTTGGGAAGAGGGGTGCGGCAAGCCACAAGAGAATTGTCTTCATCTCCAAAGATGACGGAGGGACTGCTGGAGCTCAGTATCTGGGACATGGTATCCTGAGCAGTTTCGGTGCTAGAAGCAGGCTCCAGGTCCCACTCATCCAGAAAGCCATAATAACATCGTTGAGTAAAGCTCACGGCGCACCATTTTACCTTCCATTCATGCCAAGGAACCTGTTTACGACGCATACACCCTGCTGCATCCTCAACCCACTCAAACATTGCTGCACCTATCGTAGGCTCTGCCATGGTAAGGTCACACCTTTCAGCCTGCCCCAGAGACTGTCTGATTCGCCGCTCCAACCTATCGTCCAGGTCTTCATGAGCCTCCATCAGCACTTTGTCCTCGCTCATACGTTGTCGAAATTCTTCAAACGTTTCTCCTGGTAGCTGATGAGACGATAAAGGCCAAGGAGCCCGTGATTCGGAACAGTCGTCATTCTTCGTCATCTCAACATCCATCTCGACATCCATCGATGGTTCCGGAAGCATGGAGTCATCCAGAGAATCTGAGCTAGAGGGTGGGTTACTGTCGGGATGGAATGTGAAGCTGTTACGGGCAATGGCCTCGTTCACCTGGTTCTCAGTAGGCTTATACTTTAGCATATATCGTGTATCGAGGACCGGGAAGGGTTTCATCCCCCACCAAATCCACAGAGGTACATTCGCACATTTGAATGCAGGGAAGGCTCGTGCCCAGGTTGAATGATATGCATTAACGTAGGCTCCTGGTCGAAAGCCAGGTGAAAATTTACATACAAAAGATTCCTGAACAGACGAAAGCCATTGTGCGTGAACTCCCGCCTTTCGACATACAGATATCCATTCAGGCTCCCCACTATCTGGCTCAGTATCCTGCATGTTGGCGGCAATAGCAAATGAACACATCACGGTCAATGCCAGGAACGCCTGCCATGAACGGTATGCAGCACGGTACACAAACTCCACCGTCTTATGAGAGCTCATATACCCGCATTGGCTCGGCCAGACGAAGACACCTAATTCCGCTGCACCGGGAAATTTACGGTCAAGGAGCAGGAACGCTAGGTGCATGAGAGCGTCCTCTAGCCGTTTCCAAGACTCAATGACAGATGATTTAAGCTTGACTCGACCCAATGATCCCCCACTAGTATATTCAAGAGGCAAGACCCGGGGATCGACGTTCAGTCTGGAGAAAAGAGGCCCAGAGAACTCTGGATGAACCGGCCAAAAAGCGAGATACGGATAGAAGTTGCAGAGCCAGCATGGATGGACAAAGTCATCGAACGACGAAGTGGAGGGGATATCTTTGTCGAATGCAGGGATAGGGAGGCAAAGCGTTGAGACATTGGGTGAAGACCAAATTCCGAAGAGATCTTGATCATGGTAGACCGAAGTTTTGATAATTTCAGGATCTGAGTTCATGTGTATCACGTTTATAGGGGGGGAAAACTACACAACACATCGTTAGAGTAAGACAGGAGTATGAAAGAAATGTGTGCACACATAGACAATGTATAACAGCAGGAAGTTGCCGAGAACACAGAATTTGCTGTAGACCAACAACGTTACTAGAAAGCTACCCATAACGCGCTCAACTTCAATGAAAATGCAAGTATATAGAGATGCGCCACATACAGTATCAGAAATAAAAAATCAGACGATAAGAGATCGATCCACTGGTAAGGCAGTATTCGTCGACAAGGGATTGTATCGTTTGGATACACGAAAAGTTGAGGGTATTCCCCAGAGCTAACTCCAGAGAACACCAGGATCAGAGAGAGAGTCAAATGTATTCCCCAGAGCTAACTCCAAAGAATACAGGGATCGGATGCACGCCAGGGACGTGTATTTCTCAGAGATAACTCCGAAAAACAATGTCGATGAAGAGATGGAGACGAATTGGTTCTAGAAGAGAGGAGAGACGTGGAAGTTGGAAGGAAAGAAGTGACCTTGTACAAGGATGTAAATATTTGGCAAAGACTTCGAAGTTGTTATCTTATCTCAGCGTTAAAACTTATCTTGGCGCTAAAAAAACCTTTAGCGCCAAGATAAGTTTTAACGCTGAGATAAGATAACAACTTCGCAAATATTTGGATGCCTTTCAATCTCAACTACGACCTTTATGTCTGGAGCAAATCTCCAGACATAAAACTACTTTTCTTCTTGCTCACGACGACCTTTATGTCTGGAGATTTGCTCCAGGCATAAAACTATCTTTTCTCCTTGCTCACAACGACATTTATGCTTGGAGATTCGCTCCAAACATAAAGCTGGCTGGCTTCTTTATCCGGGCCACAAGCAGGCGACACATACACAAGACCAACGAACTTCAGGGATTCTGTTTGATGTGTCGGGGAGGAATTGCTGGTATCTGAGTAGTTTCACATGTGGAATTGATGGTATTCAGTCAGTTGTGCTAAAACGCCCGTGGTATGCCCAGTTGTATTCTTTGATTCTGTGTACTGTATCTCATCAGCTTTCCTTTCCTCTCCTTATAGTCCTCTCAAACGAATCCTGATCGCTGCTACATATCACCTTCTGTAAGTTTCATCTACTTATTACACTCCTATTTAAGTCAAACAGGTCGTTTGTCTATAGTGCTACACCGGCGACTGAGGGTCTTCCGTACGCCTTCGGTCAAACTTCTTCCTACTGTTCAGAGGTGAAAGATCTCCATCTCGTATCTGTCCTGATGGACGACGTGCCGCATGAGTGGGAGGGAATGTCCATTTATAATATGTAGCTTAGTTAAATACCTGTACTCCACACAAAGCATAATCCTATACCTTCACTTTCACTGCGCTGAATTTTCTTGACCTTTGAGACACTGACGAGCCACCAGCGGTACCGCGGAGAATTTTGGCTTAGGTGGGTGTTAGCGCCGAAACTTATCTTGGCGCCAAGATAAGTTTTGGCACTGAGATACTGATAACGACTTCGCAATTATTTGGATAGCGTCTTTCAATCTCAAATCACAACACTCATGTCTGGAGATTTGCTCCAGACATGACCCTTCAAGACGACGTTTATGTTTGGAGACTTGCTCCAAGCATAAAGCTGGCTTCTTTACTCGCGCTCGAAGATTTGCTCTGGGCATAAGCAGGCGACAAATTCCGTGATCTAGAACACAGGTTTTGATTCGTCCAAGACGAATGCCCTGGTGCGCTTCACAAACTTAGGGGTGTTGATTTGTCCAAGACGAATACCCTGGTGTGTTTCACTTCTTTCAATGCATCCCTTGTAGCTCTGAAGACTCATAGAACTACACAGTATAATTCTCTAGGTGTAGACTGAAAAACTACATTACAAATACTTCCGCTGCGCATCTGCCTGCGGGCGCGTTGAAATATTGTTCCACCAGGTACGTGCATCTCATTTTCCAACCATCGGCCGCCCGCCTTAATCATTTTCCTCGTGATGTTTGGACCCAGATATAAATTGTACCACCTGTTTCTTCGAAGCTCGCAATCCCTCCCTTCCATGGCCTTTAGTGGTAAGTCCACTTACCGTTCATCCCCTCCTTCTCCCATTCCTTTGATCGCAGTATGCAACCCCGACCTTGGGGAAGCAGAATATATCCGGGGGATTGAAACACTAGAGTATGCAGCCTCGACCCTGGGGCAGCAGAAGGTGTTTGAAGGCTGCAAGTATGCAGCCCCGACCCTGGGGCAGCAGAAGCTCACTCTTTCTAATTTTTTCCCCTGCCTTTAATACATTCAWTCCATCTCTGCGCACATTTCAGCCCTCTCACCTCTTTTTTTATTCTAGGCAGTCGCCGCCTTAGAGGTGGCAAGGAGTATTCAGGCCTCAGTATCAAAGAAGAACGCCTCGCCTTCGACGTCGATTGCCGCACCCTTTTTCAAGATGCTTACTCTGAGCAGCTCCGGTTTCAAGATCAGTGCGAGCAGGCTACGGACAAGCCCACCCCTCTCAAGATCTACCCCTTGCAATCATGACCCCTCACTCCAAGGCTGGTGTCTTTGGAGGATCTCGCTTCTCCCCGTATCGTGCAAGGATCATCCGTTCCCCAGCGACCGCCTTACCGCCCAGACTTCTCTCTTCCAGCAAAGGCCTGGAAGAAACTTAAATCCAAGGAACGTGAGCGTGCTCTCCATGCATCGCAGCAGCTGAAACAGCAGCAAGCAGCAAAGTCAAGCTTGAAGGCATGTGCGATGGCCTGGATTCTCTGCGCTGCCAGATTCCGCATGGCTGCCAGAGAAGCATCCTCCTGTTCCACAGGGATATGGACCGGTCGAAGGACTGCGTTCAACGGGAGGTCCTATCATTTGACGGAGGTGCTGAAATTACCAGGAATGATGCTGGTAGAGTGGAAGGGATTGTGAGTGCTTCATAATATCTAGGAGTTCATAATATCTCAGCATTGGTTTTCTTATTCCTGCATCCAGGCATGCCAAAATCTTCGAGGATGCTAAGGGCATTCCCCTCATCGCAATGTGCCCAGCCCCAAACGACGATTGGGCATCTCTTGTTGAGTGTGTGGATGTCCTTTTCAAAAGCACCGGGGAAAGGCTCCATTGGAGCAAGGACGTTCATCGTAGGGGAGGGCACATGTCTGTTCCTATGGGCTTGTCTTTTGGTGGGGGACAGACGGCGCCTGCAAACTTCGCTCATACCCTACATAACGAACGCATTCTTTCTGAGGTTCGACATGATTCAGATGTTCGGCGGGTAGCAGGCCTATGCGATCATGAGTAGTGTTCATCTCATTATAGTCTGTGCTAAATGTCTTTTCCATCTAGATTATTTGAAGTCCTACTTTCCTCGACTCCACTCTCTCTACGGAAACGTGTTGGACCAGCTGCAATCTCAGAACCCGTCCCTTCAACCCTGCTTCCCGAACTGTGTGTTTGCTGCTGCAAACATCAACATTCAAAAGGCTGTAACCTTCCATCACGTCGACTATCTCAACCTACTTTTTGGGATGTGTGCGGTCTTTCCTACAGGCTCCTTTGACTATCAGAAAGGTGGTCACCTGGTCATTTGGGACCTCGGACTCGTGCTTGAGTTTCCTCCAGGAATGGTCATTCTCCTACTGTCCACTCTGCTTGAGCATTCTAACACATGCATTGCGGAGGGGGAATCCCGCTCCTCCCTCACATTCTACTCCGCATCCAGCCTCTTCCATTGGTGCCATAATGGTGGGATGTCGGACAAAGATTTCAAGGCCCATGCAAGTAAGAGTCTCAGGTCTCGATGGGATCTGTACCAGCATAATCTGTGGGAGGTTGGGATGGGTCTCTTAAGGCGAAGGCCGGTAGATAGCTAAACTGTTGCTTAGTTCTTACAATGTTTTCTTTTCTTCATAAATACACAAATACAATTTTATGGAAAAAGTACTTCTGCTCCTTGCCTGTAGTTCATATGGGAGGGTATGGAAAATTTAAGAGGTGGGCTGTAAACAGTATTCCGATGCCCTAGAATGAATATATGCATGACACCTTTCCAGTATCATATTCAAAGACGGCAGCTTAGCATTTAGGACGCACCCCATATTGATAGCGGGTTAAATTTGTGCATACCCCCTCGTATCCCCTACATATTCCTTCTGGATGAAAGATATGCCCCGGTACATTGGCTAGTTCAGATCAATTCATCCTAGACGAAGGCGTTAGGCAGGTAAATTCAAATTGTAGTTGAAGGAATGATTCTGATATATTGCAATGATATGAAGCACGTTCAAACGATTTGTCCTAGACGAAGAAGTTACGCCGGTTTGCTGAGATGGCATGTGATGATGCCTGCAAGTTAATTCATCTTAGACAAAGAGTTTAGCACGGTAAGTTCGGATGGATTGGTCCTCCCAAAGTGAATGAAAATGGATCAAATATTACTGTAAATATGTATAACACAAACTTCTATCTAAGGATCTCTTTCTTCTACCCATACAGGCGTGCAGGCGCATAGAATACATGGCGCCGGTCCAGTACTACCAGGAGGAAAACGAGTAAGCCTGCCCTTCGCCGAAGTATCCCACAACTTATCCTGAGCCGCCTGAGGAATCCAGCGAAGAGCGAAGACCTTATTTCGAATTTCTTTGCGTGCTGCATTAAAGGTTTCAGAACTCGCCTTCGTAGCAAACCTCTTCCACATCATGTAATATCGACATTGAGTATAATTTTGTACCCTAGCCGACGTCTCGTGGTCCTGCTCAGGAAACATGTGGGAGAAGGCAAGCTCATAATCATGTTTGCTTGCCTTCTTCCACTGACAAGCTCGCCAAAAGTCAGAAAGACGCTTGTTCTTGTAGATGGCCTCAGTGACTGCAAGATGCTCGGGCTTTGTGAGTTTAAAATAGGATGATGCTGCCGCACCTTGAGGATTCGGGGTTTTCATAGCCACATCAACTAAGAATTGTCGGTATATCTCGCTAACTGTTGCATCCAGGCTCTGAGGGGATTCTTCATCATCGCCTTCAGAAAATTCGTCATTGTCAGATCCGCTGTCAACAGGGGGAGGAGGAAGGGCATGGCCCTTAGACTCAAGATCAAAAAGATTCTCCTGAGTTTGTTCTCCAAGTGCAGCAAGGGCAGTGACAGAGGGCATTTGTCGGGTCTTGTTCGTGACAATCCTACGCTGAGCAATGGCATCTTGCGAGATGATGCCGATAGAGTTATATTTGTCACGGACTGTATTCTCCGAAGCACCGAAAAGGAATTCAAATGCAAAGGGAGCAAGATAAGGCCCACCCTTTCTCATGCAAGGCACGTCAACATCAACGATGATTCGACGTAAGAAGATAGCGCCGTAAGGATTGTATGGAATGGAATCGTCATAGTTAGGGAAATCGTCGTCGTCTTCTTCGTTCTCCTCCGCTTCGTTCTCCTCTGCTTCGTCGCCATCAGGAATGGCCTGACCTCCTCTCCCAGGGAAGAGGAGGGTCTCCGTGTCAGGATCTTTGGAATCTGTGAGAGGTAGGATTGCTTTCATGAGATTTCGTGCCGCTGACCCGTCATCAGGCTGGGAATGAAGACTATTGACGAGCCAGACGGATGCAGCAGTGAGGAGAAGTGCTGCATGGGAAACATGTAGGTCTGGAGGACCTGATGCTTGGCGTGAAAGGATACGACTGATAGCTAAAACACGATAGGCACGAAAGTTCCTATAATCCAGTTCTCTTTAGTTATATTACACACAATGAAACTTGTGTATAACTCACCACCATACAGATCTCTTGAATACCAGCAGGGATTGTTGAATCAATCAGGTACTAAATGTGGTGAGGGCAGTCTTAGCGTGTGCAATAGGAACCCGGACTTCAATACGGGCGTTCGAAGGACTCTCCTTCATTGACTGTGTGTATAAATTCAAGAGCCCCTCCATGAACGCAGGGGGTTGAGTCTTCCCCATCGCTGCGCTCATAGTGATGGCCTTTCTGTGAAACCGTCCCTCCGGGTTGTACGTGGCTGATTTGTCCGTAGTATACATCTGAAAATAACAGGCTTCGAACAGGCCTGCAGCACGAGATCCTGGTTCGATTCTACAGCCCGATACAGCCATTAGGTGGCTAACGACATCACGAGCGTATTTGGAGCTTCCCAAGCTAGTAACGCATTCGGCTTCTGTCTCGGGTATCTGCAGAAATTGTCTGACCATATGGAAGTGAGACAATGTTGCCCACTGCAGGCATTCGTCCTTTGTGCTGGAAAACTCGAGACTGACATCTATCCACCACTCTCCTGACTCCGTGGCCTGCAGCGGGATATCAGCCTGGGATAGAAATTCCTCAAGCGCTTCGTCTGCTTCCTCCCGACGGTGTCTTGAACCGCTCTTTAGGCCGCGAAGGGTATGGATGAAGAAAAAACCAGAGGCCCATTCAGCACCGTGCTCCTCCAGTGAACGGCGAATATCATCTGCCATCTCGGGCAAAACCTGTTTTGGTATAACTTTAGTCCCATATGCCACACGGCCGCTGTTCTTCTTGGCACGAAATAGTTCGGAGTGGTAGGTAGCAGGCCAGTCCGACGTGTCTTCAGAAAGCTGATCTTTGACAAAGGGTCGAAGTCCATGCTGGTAAAATGTAGCCAAATGTTCTTCAGACAACGGTCTCCTAGTGTGACCCTGGCTCGCGAGGGTAGGGAAAAAGATGTGAATCATATGCCTTGAACCCCAGTACCCAAGTTCGAAGTTTGGAATGTGATGAACGGGGATGTATTTAACGCCCTGGCGGAGAAATAGTCAATGAAGGGAAAAGAGGTGGGGAACTAAACATACCTCCTCAGTTGAAATGGGATAATTGATGTGAATGCTTGTAGACAGAACCTCGGCAGGGTTAGGGATAGGGTATACCGTGATGGAGTTGTCAACAACGATATGCTCAGTGATACCAATGAGTGAGTCAAAATCCCTGTAGACCATGAGGCCATAGTCGTTGGGTAAAACGTTCCTAGTTGCATCAATGACCACCTGATGCTCATCACCGTCCTCAGCAGCATCACCGACCACCTCTCCAGTAAGCATGACCCGATAGAACTCAGGACTATCCGTAGATTCGAGGTGCTTCGCAAATTCGATAAATTCCCACAGAGAATAAGACCTAGGGTCAAGGTTGGAATAAAGTGAACTCATAACGATGTATTGAGTCAGATGGACGGATGTGTTGGTAAATATTACAACGAGTTTTTGGGAGGCATTTGTACATGGTGATGATGGTATGCTCAATGCACAGAGGATGGGGATAAGGAAAATTTTCATTCGTAAGGGGGTGCTATGTTCTGGGAGAAACGTGTGGACAATGGACCTATGATGGCGAGCTAACCTTACGAACATCAGAGCAGCATGCAATGTCCAATTCGTCCAGGACGAAGGGGCGGCCCGGTGCTACATACACCAGGAGAAAAATGTCTATGGGATAGATTGGAAATATCTATTTGAAAATCTCGGAGAGGTATAGCCTACACGCCTCGCAGGGATACTCGCCGAAGTAATCCAGGCCACTAACAGAGAAGATCCACACCCGGAGCGCCAGGATACATGACAGGGAAGGCGAAGATCCGTGCTGATAGAAAAATGAGAACACATGGGTTTGAAAAATCTAACAGACAACCTACAGATGTACCTTCATCCAAGACGAATGGAGAAGACCGTATACAGAGTTGCTAAAACGAATGATGAGGCGGCCGGAGCGCCAGGAGGGAGAACATAGATCCGCGCTGATAAAAAAAATGAGAACGCATGAGTTTGAAAATACAACAGACAACCTACAAAGGCCCCTTCGTCCAAGACGAATGGAGGAGAATGTCCGGGTTGCTAAAACGAATGATGAGGCGTGATAAGAAAAAATCAAATGGCCAGTATATCGTATCTAATTCCGAGAAACAAGGCGAACTTGGTGAAAAAATGATGATGATCTATGATAGGAATAAAAATTAACACTTAGAAGAAATTCAAACGCTGTCCCACCTACCTAATACACGAGGATTGAGCGACGAGATGGCGGGAATAATCTATCCAGAGCAAGGGGTATCCATCGGCAAAATGACCCCGTCTGTACATCTAGCAAATCTCCGGAAACGAAGAATTTTGAAGTCGAAACATACGCAGAGCAAATCTCCGGGTATGAGTAGGTTCAGAAGAGGAAAGCGCGTGGCCAGAAGACTCCATCGTTCCCAGAGCGAATCTCCAGAAACGGGGAGATGTAGAGTCGAATCATGCCCAGAGCAAATCTCCGGGCATGATAAAGTTGAAAAGAGAGAAAGAGGACAAGTATTTCGTCTAAGACGAAGAGAACTTAGAAGAAATGAAAGGAACGGTAAATGTTTGGCAGGAGTTTTAACGCTCTTGCCAAACAAACAAAATTTAACACTCATGCCAAACAAGTAAATATTTACTTGTTTGGCATGAGCATTAAATTTCTAAAATGCGATGCTTTCTCAAGTCCTGTTCATCCTAGACGAAACGCTCGTCCTCTCTCTCTCTTCAACTTTATCATGCCTGGAGATTCGCTCTGGGCATGATTCTATCTTACATTCCTCATTCAGCCGGACATTTTCGCTCTCTTCAACCTTCTCATACCTGGAGGTTTGCTCTGCATATGTTTCGACTTAGAATTCATCGTTTCCGGAGATTTGCTCTGGGAACGATGGGGTCATTTTGCCGATGGATTCTCCCTGCTCCGGATAGATTCTCTCCGCCATCTCGTCTTCCAATCCTCATGTATTAGGTAGGTGGGACAGCATTTGAATTTTTGTCTAAGTCTTAATTATTATTCCTATCATAGATCATCATCCTTTTTTCACCAAGTCCGCCTCGTTTCTCGGAATTAGGTACGATATCTAACCACTTGATTTTTCTTATCACGCCTCATCATTCGTTTCAGCAACTCTGTATACAGTCTTCTCCATTCGTCTTGGACAAAGGTACATTTGTCGGTTGTCTGTTATTTTTCAAACTCACGTGTTCGCATTTTTCTATCAGCGCGGATCTATGCCTTCCCTGCCATGTATTCTGGTGCTCGGGCTGCGCATCTTCTCCGTTAGTGGCCTGGATTACTTTGGCGAGTATCCTGCGAAGCGTGCAGACTATACCTCGTCAGGCTTTTCAAATACAGTAAGTAGATATTTCCAATCTATCCAATATCAAATTTTCTCCCGGCCTATGTAGCACCCGGCCGCCCCTTTGTCCTGGACGAATTGGACATTGCTAAGGTTAGCTCGCCATGCTATGTACGTGCGTTCACATAGCTTGCCTTCTGTCAAAGCTCTGCCGTACCAGGGTAGCATAGCACTGTCTGGATCGGGTTTCTGCGCGCGCAGCATGCATTCCCATTTGCCGATTGGGGAGAACTCTTTGAGGAGTGGTTGAGTGGGAGGGGGAGAGCAGATGGAGAAGAGAAGTAGAGGGCAGAAGGACGAGTCGGTCATGTGAAGGAGTAGAGAAGAAGCCATAGCTGAAAAGGAAAACTAGTATTGTCTTTATCTAGTAAAGTTAAAGAAAGTGATTTACCGATCAACAGAAGCTAGCAATTGAATCTTCTCCGGGCTCAACTCCCTTGTTTTCTCTGTTCCGTCTCCAATAGCAGCCTCAGCATTCTATTGACTTGTTCGACCACCTCACTTGAGTCATATGGACACAAATTGCAGGGATAGAAGGATAAGTAGACAGAGAGTGAATGCTAGTTTTGAGCTGCTCAGTGGACTCGGAGAGGCAGAAAACAGTGTATTCTATTCATTGCCACTCCACGATTATAATCATTGACAAGAGTTTCAGCTGGTGTAATTACATTTTATACAGTTTCATTGTTCTGTCAAATGATTGTGGTAATTGATAAAGCCTGTTTTTCTAATATCTTGCAAGCGACGCTCCCCAAGACCTGAGATAGTGAGCGATGCGCCTCGACTCGACTATAGAAAGTCACTGCTGAAGCAGAATGGACATTTGGAGAGCGAGTCGGCGTATTTTGAGCAGGATTCCCAAATCATAGATTTGACCGACCCTGTGAGTAGTACTGCACAGACCAATGCGTTCAGAGTGTCGACTTTTGACTATGCCACCTCACCCAGTATGTATATGCTCTAAGGAATCAAGACTTTTATCTAATCTCGGTATATAGCAGCCGCACAGAAAAATTCATCTCGGGAATCTCGACCTGTGTTAAACTACAACCTACCTAAGTTATCATTGCATGAGTACAACGACCACAGAAGAGCATCGTCTGGCCAGAGCTATCGTACTACTGTCACCTCTACTACTTCAGCACCTGTCACTACTAGCAGGTCGGAAGAATCATTGTATTATTCTGCTTCCCGTTACTCTTCCTGTTACTCTTGGGTGTCCGCCACTCCGTCACAAAGAAGATCTGTAGCTTCCAGTAGAGAACTTCCTGCAATACCACGGTCCACAGCTCCACCAGGTACTTCTCCTCCCGCTCGCACATCTGACCTTCTCAAAATACCTACTTTCCCTGTGCCTACTGCCTCCTCATTAAAACCGTTACCTCTGAAATACCCCGTCTATGTCAGCTCCCCATCAAGCAAGACGTGTCTCGTACCTTCCGAAGGAGAAGACTCGGACGCGTTCCATGTATGAAACACATACGTTCAGTGGGACATTTATGGCGTCAAGGGCGAGACTCGGCCTGATAATACTTACCAGTACTTACCGCTTCAAAATCTCAGAATGGCCATTTCTTACAAGGAAACCCTATCGAAGAAATCCGGATGGATAAGCGTGTACACACAGGTGTGAAAGAGAGAAGCTTCCTATGCTCGTGTCAATGTTCTAAGCCATCTTTAGACCATCTTGTCCATCAAGCCACATCATGCATCACAACTTACACGACTCCGAGTCTCTGACGGCGACTTCGAGCAAACAAGGCTTAGGCTGAGCACAGAGGAAACTTCAGAGGACACAAAATTTGGCCAAAATATATTAATTTACATGCTGATATAGCTGTATCATTATATTGAACTCGACGGTTAATCAGATAGCTCTAAATTGTCGTCCAATTCCTCAGTGTAAGCTAGCAACTCCTATGAAGCATGATCAACAAACCATACTCGAAGACACGGAGCGGGGGCTAACCTCTTGTATAAACTCATGGTTGGCAGAAACCGAGAATGATCTACTGTCTGATGTGCTTCTTGACGTAGACCTAGACGCTTGGGTTGTAGGAGGTGTACTAGTAGAGTCGAATTCATTATCTTCTGCTAGATTAGCAAAGGCTTCAAGGTCCTACAAAGAAATGACACCAGCTTCACAAGGAACTCTCGGAATGACAATTCGGTACAACCTCTGTGCTGGGCATCTCAGTCTCTCTCTTCTCTCTCAGGTAGCAAGATACCTCGGTTCGCTAGGGCATCCGCACTTTCGTTGTCCTCAATACCAGCATGATCTTTCACGTATACTAGTACGACTTGCTGGCCTATTCTAATGCGGTATCCACCTATCAAAACCCAAAAATGATTGGACCTTCAAACCTCAAGTCTCCGGATAGAGCAAAAAAGACGTGTACAGGAGATAGAATGGTTGGAATCTGTTTCAATAACTACCTTATTCTTCACGAAATCCGTTGTCTCCAGCACCTGCATTTACACACATATAGTTCTGCCCTGTTGGTAGTGTGATCACCTGGACATCGTTCAAAGATATTGCTACAAAATCCAAATCAGTAACAGTAAGAAAGGGGTTACTTAGGGTTGGGGGTTATATAAGACCCCTAGGGTCTGCCTAGGGTCTGAATCCTAGGGTAGGGTAGGGTCCATCATGTAGGGTATGGTAGGGCTGCAGAGAGGAGTGAGGAAAGAAAAGACAGAGCAAGATACATAAAACTTCTGAATTGGATGTTTAGAACTTTGAAGAAAGTACTCATGGCATTGTAAATAGATGTTTTATTCAATGGTAGAGAGACACAAATAGATACTATGCATGTGTGTCCCTCCTGGAAGGATGCTATGCATGCGCGTCCCTCCTGGAAGGATGCTATGCATGCGCGTCCCTCCTGGAAGGATGCTATGCATGCGCGTCCCTCCTGGAAGGATGCTATGCATGCGCGTCCCTCCTGAATGAATATATGTATGTGTATGTGCTTAATATACATCTGCTTCCCTCCTGGAAGGACATGCATATGCATATGTGATTGGTATGTGCTTGCATCCCTCCTGGTCCTTCCAGGAGGGAAGCAGCTGTATATTAAGCACATACACATACACATATTCTTTCAGGAGGGACATGCATGCATAGCATCCTTCCAGGAGGGACGCACATGCATAGCATCCTTCCAGGAGGGACATGCATGCATAGCATCCTTCCAGGAGGGATGCATGTGCATATTMYCCCAAGAACAAACAAATCTCACTGCAATAGATAGTCTTACATTGTCAACTGATGTCCATTGCAAATGAATATGTGTGCAAGTGAAGTACTACAAATGAAACTCACTACAATAGATGTCTTACATAGTAGACTTATGTCTATTTTATGTATGCATAAAGATGCTGTAGAAGCATCATTCATCAAAGACAAGAGAAATGTCTGTCTACGACAGAAGTGTAT